>VYZT01049521.1:0-37361 GCA_013400735.1 Pomatostomus ruficeps
TGGCAGGGGTGGAATGGGATGTGTTTTAAGGTGCCTTAGAAGCCAAACCATGCTATGATTTTTTCAAACCAGAAGAGGAACACTGGTTCAGGTGTCCTCAGTAGGGCGAGAGTTGAATCCCAAGCGCTTTCATCACCCCGTGAGTGGGAATCAGCAGGGTCCAGCCCAGGGGCCTGAGGGGGGCTGGAATCCTGTACCACAGACAGCTTGGGAAGGGGAAACTCCAAACAGGGGTGCTGAGATTGAGGGGGAAAAGCCTGCTTGGAGCCCTGCTGTGATGGCGGCATGAGGGCAGGAGCTGGGTTTGGGATGAGGGTCCCCAGGCAGGAGCCCTCATGCAGAAGACACAAAAAGGGCGGTGAACTGCTGAGTCTGGTCACCGTAACAAGGGCACTGCTGCATCCACATCTTGCTGTAAAACTCACCTCCAGTTATTCTGATGGAGAACTGTTATTTAATGTAATTATCGCTGCTATTACCACCTCCTCTGTCATTTAGCAGCTCCTTAGCCCAGCTGTGCTGCAGAACGGTGCTCACTGTGGCTGTACAATCATTTCAGAGATTTTGATACAAAGCTTCCACCTTTCTAATGTATTGAGAATTTCCTCAGGTATTCAAATTGTATTTCCTTCCTGTTACTGCAAAGACCACTTCTAATGAAGCTTTCTAAAGCACTGCAATTGGAAGAAAACCTAAGGAACTATGAAGGCAAGACTGAGCAAATTCTAATTATCTTTGGAAGGCTACACTACCATGCACACAAAAATGGATTTAAATGCATTACAGACCTAAAAACGTGTAATGGATGCATTGCTAGCCTATTACATGCAGTTCATTGTGCAAAGGTTTTGGGTTGTATGTTTTGTGCAGTGGGCTGTAAAAGTTGCTTAACAGAAGGAAATACATTTGATTAAAAATTTACATCAAAAGAATGTAACAGGGGTTTTTTTTTCTTTGCTATTTTATCTGCCACTGACTATTCCCATCGGTATTCAGATCTTCTCAGTCTCCCAATTAGATGCAAAAACCAAGGACTAAAGATGGAAAAGTTTGAGGTCTAGATCCCAATCCATATTAAGGATAAAGCTGTCCAGAAGCTGGCTCCAGGTGGAAAAAAAAAAATGCACATATTCCCATTTAGAAGTGGGAGGACCCTAAAGTGTGACTGAAATGCTTAAATAGTTCTGCTCCAGTGCCTCCTTTGTGAGAAATATCAAGGGGAAAGCGGGTGGTGCTTGGACTTCTTAATGCTTAGAGTCCCACGGGGCTCCCAGCACCTGCCCGGGCAGGAGCAGCCCCTGAGTCATCCTGACCCACAGGATGCAACCACTGCCCACATTCCAGGAAGGAAAAAGCCCTTTAAACCTCTACCATATTCCCAGGAAAGCCTAAAAAACTTGAGAGGCCCTTAGTGATAAAAACCATTCAGAGCAAAAAGCAAACTGCAAACGTTCAACCTGCAGCACTGAAAGAAAGCAGAAAAATTCCACATCTTAAACACCCTTATCCAAAACCACACAAAAACTGGTGCAGCTACCAAGAACTGCCAGAACTGCAGGAAGATTCATTTAAGTCAAAATAAATAAGCAAATAGATAAATAAAGCAAAACAAATAAATAAAGAAGCACTTGGGTCGGTTCTGCAGCTGGGAGGAGCTGAGTCCAAGCACGGCTCCTGAAGCACAAGGGCACATCTGGATTAGAGATTAGGACAAAATTCCTCTCTGGGAGGGTGGGCAGGCCCTGGCACAGGGTGCCCAGAGAAGCTGTGGCTGCCCCTGGATCCCTGGCAGTGCCCAAGGCCAGGCTGGACAGGGCTTGGAGCAGCCTGGGACAGTGGGAGGCGTCCCTGCCCATGGCAGAGGTGGCACTGGATGATTTTTTAAAGACCCTTCCAAGCCAAACCATTCTATGATTTTATGATTTGCAGTAATCTGTATTTACAAGTAAATGAAATCCCTATATCTCTTTTCCCTAATTACGCCTAATCTCTGTTCACGAGAATATAAAATGACAAATCTCACTCATCTCCCTAAAATGCTGTCAGTCACGGTTGCAACACAACTTTAAAAATGCGAACTTGTACTATTCATAGGCAGGAAAGGAAAAAATTGAAAAATTTTAGCAGCTAAAAGTGATAAAAATAGTGAACCAGGTGTCTGTGCTGAGTAATTCAGGACAACACAACCCTTTGCTGATCATCCCCATCAGTTTAAGGAGTAACATCTGATTTCGCACCTGCAGAAATCCATCTACAAGGCAAGAAGGAAAAGAAGTAGCAAAGATAAATAAATAAAATTAGCACAATTATCTCCAGCAAACACTTTTGGTGAAGAAACAGGTGGGTTCCCATCTCCCAGGCAAGGATGGTGCCAGTGGAACAGGGAGCTGCTCCTGGAGCAGCCTGACTGAGTCCCTGCATTCCTGCAACGCCTCTGGGCACAGCTCTGACCCAGAAAGGCACCCACTCACAGTCATCCCTGACTCCACCAAGATTTCTGGGAGAGTTCATCATTCCAGGGAAAATGAATGTTTCGGGGAGCCCAGGCCATGAGGCTGATTTATCACCCGGGCTGTCAGGCTCCTCAGAGCGCTGTATTATGCAAACACTGTGCACTTTTCAGTCTCTGGACTTACGAAAGGGTGTTCCCTACCCCAGCAAGGGGAGGAAATGGTTCGGGAGGAAAAACCTTGTGTGGGGAGTGGGAGGGAGAGGAGGTTGTGCCACACGGGAGATAAATAACCAAATCTTCATCAAATTACTGTTAAAAGGGACAAGACAAATAACGAGCAGAGGCGAGGATGAAAGAAACCTAAATTCTCTAAAAATACAGCCAACTCATGAATTTCCAGCTGCAGAGCAGCCCTTTCAAGTTGCAACTCTCAGTGCTTGTCGAGAAAGATGCTTCCTGCCTCGATCCCCCGCAAGAGCCGCCCGCTCTAATGGAAGTCACATTTGATGTGCTCCGTGCTGCTCGCTACAGAGCGGCTGAATTACCGGGTGCAGACCTCATCATGCTCTTAAAAAGTAATTTGGAACCAGGGCTTTGATTTAGATTGGCTTTATCCTTTACTTTCAAAGTACAACTGGTAATAATGTAGTCTGTGAGTTTAACATTTGAAACAGGGGTTCCATTTACCTCTTTGTACTTACTGGAGGAAAATGACTGTAATTGAAATCTTTCTGCTGGAAATGAAGCCCTTCTAACATTCAAAGTGGTTGCTTGTCCTTCAGGCTTTTTATTTTAGCTGTCAAAACTGTAAACTGCCTTTCAGACTAGTGAGAGTCTTACAAGAGAGGATGAAATGAATGTACCCTGGATCTAGGTAGTGGGTGTTTTAATCTAATTTTCTAGCTAGAAATACAGCACTTCTCTCCCTTGGGCACTGCTGGGAACAGGAAAATTAAGCTGCGCTTCAGTTCAGCAATATCTATCAATGAACCTCAAACAAGGGACAGGGCTTTTCAAGGACAAAGCAAAACCTTTCAAGTCCTCCATTTTCACCCATAAGCTCCCTGAGATCCAGGCAGCAGCACATGAAGCCAGGCTGCCCACTCATGCTGCCTCCCTCCACACGTCTCCCACACTTTCTAGAATTTCATAGATTTTTTCCAAGAGCTTGCCTTTTTTCTTTCCCCCTCAGATTAAACTGATTTCCTGGTGTCAGCAATATTACTCACATGAAGCCTTTGAATCTTAATTCCGGTGTAAAAGCACTGAGACTGAATATGGGTATTGTGCCCAAGTGGCTCGTGGCCAAATGACCTTACATTAAATCTCTGAAAGGGTAAACATAAAATCTTTGGGGTTTATCCTTCCTTTCAGACTGTTATAGAATGTTAGCAATCAACTTGATAGTAGACTCAACATGGAGTTGTGTAGATACTACTTTACTTAGTTTTATTATCTGGTTATTTCAATTACAACTGAAGAAGTGCTGCTGGGAAAAGGTTTTATTGTGCTTGTCTACACAATTTAAACTGTTTGGATGACTTGAGCAAACTAACACACCAAAGTACACCAACCTAACCAATGTCTTTCTCTTCTGTTTCCAGTTCCAACCTGTCTTTGGGATAAAAGGTGAGCATCCAAAGGCCATTTCTCAAGCTTTGTGTTGCAGCCACGGATGCATGACCGCTTCTGCCAGTACAAACCAGCCCCTGAGCACGCAAGCAGCTGACAGGAATTAACTGATTAAGAGATGTCAAGGTGCCAGGTAGATGATACGGGTTTGGAAGCTCCCAGAAGACCTGTGAGGGTTCAATCCCTGAAGCTCAGGCCAGTTCCACCAGCACATCTCAGTTCAGGGCTCTCTGCAGATAACCCAGCTGGGATAAGCAGCATTCAAACACAATCAATGGAAGAGTTTATGACAGTGATGCCCAGAGAGTAAAACAACTTGACAATCTGTATGGGAAGGAAGATTTTAAAATATACAAGCTTCCTGCAGAGTTACCTCTGACGTGTATATAAATATATATGCTTTAGCAAAGTGGGGTCTCCAGACATTAACATCTCATGAAGTATATCAAAAGGAAAAAAAAAAAAAAGAAAATATTTGTGATGGCCAGAGGCAAGGACGTCAACTTCAGCAAACCAGCCAGCCAGTAAAAATGTCAATGAACTTCTTTACAAGAGAATTAAGAGGGAGCGGTGCAGTGTCAGCACATGCAGGAAGAGCAGCTCCAGTTCTGATTTACTGATACTGCACTGACGGGAGGGCAGAGACCCAACCTCTCCCTAACCTAAAATGACCTCCCTCAAACAGAGATTATGTAACACTTCCACATGAGGAGAGCAAACTTAAATTAATTTGGTTTTCACAGGCTGCTGCCAGAAGAGCCATCACTGTCCTTTCTGCTCACCCAGGTGCAGGGCTGTGCACCCGCAGTGAACTGGGACACACACTGCCCTGCCTGCAAACAAAGCCAGCACAAAAAGGGAATAAAGCCAACACAAAAAGGGAATAAAGCCAGCTCAGGTGGAGGCTGGGTCACCTCCCCACGTGGCTGCACAGGCACTGCTGGTGACAATGCCCAGCTGAGAGTGGGAGCCCTCACTCCTGCAGCAGCCCACGCTCGTGCCAACTGAACAGGAGAAACTGCATCTCCAAGTGAGGTTTTAAATCCATTTAGACAAACTGCTGTAAAAAGCTGGTTTGAGAATTTCAAAGGTTCTTCAGCTTAGCTCACATAAACCCACTTTCTAAGACCTTGACAACACAGAGGAGCTGCTAAAGAATTTGACCTAATTTTTTAAGCCAGCATGGTTACACTATGGCAGAAACACTTGTTTCATGGAGTGTGTACCCAGAGTGTCCAGCCAGAGAACTGCACCAGTTTAATCAATTCAGCGTCAATTCACACCTAAGCCACACTAGCACAACTTTCACAGGCAGACAAGGCTAGGAGCTAAAGCAGAACAAGCACAAGAACGTTGACACAAAATCCTGTGCTCAGCAAGGGGGTACAGCCCCACCATGCAGCCAAACCCAAAACTTCTCAGGAGCTTTCCATTAGGAAACTCCCACTTCAATGCAAAGGGATAACAGTCTCTTATCACACATGAAACCCAGCAAAAGAGCAGGCATGCACTTCAGTTTTTGCCTTCCTACATGTGTGCTTTATGATTTGGGGCCTTTTTTCCCCCCAACAGATGAACAGACTTGGCACCTTCCCTGGTGGATCGGAAGGAAGCCTTGTAAGGCACAAGGAGCTGTAAGTATAAAGATTAAATGGGTTTCCTGGATTTCATCCATGCTCAAATTTCCCAGGTTGTAGATCTCAAAAATATCTGTCTCTGACAAAACTGGTATGACAGGTTATGTAACACTCCACAGAATCACCCGGTGACAGCAAAGCAGGAACGTTATCTGCTCTGCTCAGGGACTCCAAGGCTTTTTGGATCAACTGCAAGGGGTGTCGAAAAAAAAAAGAAAAAAGAAAAAAAGAAAAAAGAAAAAAAGAACAACAACAACAAAAAAAGAACTGAATCACTAAATGTAAAGGAAAAAGAAATCCCCATGAGTTTTAAATAGCCAACTTCACCCACTGGCAAGTAACTGGTGATTTCCTTACAGTCTTCCCAGGAAGTTCCATATGCTAAATATGCTGAGGTGATTATTTTTAATGTAGATGTTTATAGGTCTGATGTAACTTTAAAGAACACAGAATTATTGCAGAGAAACATCAAGGACATAATAACTGCCTAATACAGTGGATTTTGCAGCCTTTTTAAGGCTGCCCAAAACAAATGGAATGGAACAATTACATCTGAGACTGTTAAATATGCTGTTTGCAGCCTGGGATAAATGATAGGACAATCTTGTTAAATGAAATATATATGCTTCTTGTTAAATGAAATATATATGCTTTCACTGAGTGCAGTATCACTTGAGGCACAAAGGCAAGAAATAAATCAATGGGGGACTATTTGCCAGAATAGAAAATTTCAGACTAACAGCACATGCACGGGTTTTCCCTCTGTTCTGAGAACAGCAAGTTGCTAACTGCTCGAGGATGTTTAGGGAACAGATAGTGAGGCTGCTTAGTATTCCCATAAAAAGGTGTCTTGCTCTTTTCCCTATTTTGCTGGATTAAGGAAACAGCAAAGCTACATCCACATTCTGCCCGCATCTCAGCACTATTGGCAACCGGATCAGCCTCTAGCCCGGGGCAGGAAACCCTCCAGGAGATCTCCCGTGAAAATGCATCACTGTTAAGCAGCTCCCTGCTGCAATCTTGGTCCATCCTCTCTCCCGATCCCCTCCTGTTTCCCCCCAGGCATCTGGGTACCAAGGCATAGGCGAGATAAAGTGGAAGCCGAGTGCAAGAGGAAAATCCCACAGAAAACACTCTGTTTTGTGCAAGGGGAAATACAGCAAACTCCACAGTAAACCCCCCACCAGAGAGTCTTGGACTACATCTCGCTACTTTTTGATCAATAGAACTTCTTTCTTCCAGTAATAATCATGGACAGTTAAATACTTAGCTACTAAAGGAGAAGAAAAGAACTGACCTCCCTGCAGAAGCAGGTCACAACTCATAATGGGCTCCACAGAACAAGAACTATCCCTCCCTTTCAAGCTCCACATGAGGAAAACAAACGCATCTCTACCATCTAGCTCTATTTTTTTTCCCCGACACGGCACTGAAGGAATCAGATCGCAGCTTTCCTCTTCCACCTGCACCGTGCTGAAGTTGCTGCCACATCTGCAACCCCGTGCCCTGCGCTGCTGCGGCTTTGGGCACAGCCTCATCCAGGGAGCCACGGAAAACCAATTCCCGGTGACTCTTCCAGGGGCACTGCCGGGGGAAAGGCTGCGGCAGGGGCTGCACTTACCTTCTCGGCATGCTTGAACTTGACGTAGAACCAACTCGACTTGATCATTGTCTCGCTTCCTGCCCTCGTTCAGCGCCAGAAAAGCGTCCCGAAGCTCTCCCGCTGAGAGGCAAGCGGCGAGCCCGGCGTTCGTCCCGTCGGAGCCGCGCTCTGCCACGGGAGCCCAGCGTGCCGAGAGGCAGAGCCGGGATGGCACAGCCAGGAGGGCGGGCAGGGCAGAGCCGGGAGGGCACAGCCAGGAGGGCGGGCAGGGCAGAGCCGCGAGGGCAGAGCCGGGATGGTAGAGCCGGCGGGGCAGAGCAGAGCCGGGATGGGTAGAGCCGGGAGGGCAGAGCGGGCACGGCGGGCAGGGCGCTGTGCCCGGGTGGCTCCGCGTATCCCGGTGCCCCCTGTGCCCCTGTGCTCCGTGTCCCCCTCCCTCCTGTGCCCCCTGTGCTCCGTGTCCCCCTGCCTCCTATGCCCCCTGTGCCCCGTGTCCCCCGTGTCCCCTGCAGTGTTTGTGCGCTCCGCCAGCCCGCCCGCCGCCAGCCCGCCCGGCTCTGGCGGGGACTGCAGCTCGCTGCTCACGAGTGGCACATGTCAGTCCAGCCGGGAGGAGGCTGGCTCCGGCGCTGGCAGCCGCCCAGGACCATGGCCTCCCCCCGCGGGATGAATAATGAATTCCAGCGCTTCCCTCCGGACACAGATTAACACCTGGCTAAACATTATTCTGACAATGAGCTCGGGCAGTGCGGGAGCCCCGCTCCCCGCGTTAACCCCTCGCTCGCCCACCCGGCAGGGCGGGGATGCTCTGGAGGCTGTCCCGCCATGCCCTCCCCCATCGAGAGCAAGATTAGGGGACTATATATAGTTTAGAAACAATAAAGCCTCTTAAGCATAAAGCAAACATCTCCTTTTCCATTCTGCAGCTGCAGTAACGCTGCCGCGGAACAGAGCAAGTCCTCGGGAGCCAGACTCGCTCCGGGATCCCCCTTGCTCAGCCCCCCCTCTACAAACACCCTTGGTAAGCTGTCATGCTGTCAGGCTCCTGTTTTACAATAACATCTGTAAAGACATCTGCAAGGAAAAAACCCAAACAAACAAAACCCAACAGAACAACCACCGCTACCAATATGAAACTAATGCATAAAAATCCCGGAGTCACTGGTCAGAGTGTTTGTTCTGTCTGTTCAGAAATACTGTCCAACTCCCTGGCTCTGCTTTAAGGAGATCCATTGATCTGGCTGCAAATCTCCCAGCTCTGTGCTTGCCACGGAGCAGTGAATATCAAGTTACAAACGAAAGGATGGATGTAATCAGCTTCCCGTGTTTCCGCTGTACGCAGCCAGAGCTATCTGGCCCAGCATCCTGTGCCCAAACACTCCACGATGCACAAGGAAATAGCGTCAGGAATCTCGAGTCCAAAGATGTGCCCTCAGTCACACATGGAATAACACAGATGGACATGGATCTGTCACACGAGTACCCGAACCTCTTTATATTTCCATAAGATGATGAGTGAGGTTCAGAATTTCATTACAGAAAAAATTGTGCTGCTTTAAACAGCTCTCTGGTTATTTACGTAGGAGTCTCACAGTATCCTATCCCAACAAAAGAGAAAAATTTGCTTCTCATCATCTTCAGATCACGACTTCACAGATTTTTCTTGTCCCCCTCATATCACACCTTTTGGGGACTAGAGACTCCCAGACTATTACATTTCTCCTTGCAGAGAGGCTGTGCATGTCTCCACAGATCCTTTCCATCACTCTCTGTACCTTTCCCAGGTCTAGGTATCTTTTTCATGGGCAGAGTGAGATGGAATAAATAAATTTACCACTGACTTGCCATCTCCTACTGTATGTGCACACAGGAGATATAAAGCAGATGAAACAGAGCCTGAAACCCAGTTTGTCACTATTACTCACCTAGAAAGTGCTATCAGTGCTGGTAACAGTGTCAGTGCATTATCTGAATGCGGAGGCTTTGACAACCTGGCTACTCACTCACCTGCCAAAAGAGGTTTTTAGAACTTTTCATAAACAAGACTTACACAAGGGATCCAAACACCAATACTGACCAGTAATGGACACTGCATTGAGGTGGAGCTGAGGCTGCTCAGTCCTGGTCTGCCCTGAGACCCCTTCCCTGCTCAGCCACACTCAGCGTTGGGTCCCTGCTCAGACAGGGAATTGGGATTAAGCCCTTTCCAAGCCACCTTACTGCAGTCAGCTGGGCTGGTTCAAATCACAGCCATCCATGGCTGTAGCTGTCAGAAATGACTTTCCATTGATGTCACAGAAAAATATCTCCACTCTCCCTGTAGTTCTGCATTCCTGTGGGACAATTAACCTATGCTAAAAGGGTGGTAAAATACCCCAGCCATTTTTTGGGACTGGAAATTACAAAAACGGATGAGGCAGTCTCCTATAGGGAGCAACATAAAAAGAAAATTTAAACCCTGTTTTTTATCAGCACCTTCTATTTTCTGCACTCAGAAAGTTGGTTTTTAAAGTAGCAAATTAATAAAGGAGACAGATCTGGCTGTGGATTTGACTGAGGTTGGGTCAGTGCAAGAGCCTTGCTTCCTCCCCAGCTGTTGCTGTTCTCCAGCCCCTGCGGGAGGACATTCCCCACAGCAGAGCAGGGTCAGGAGCAGCCTCACCTGCCCTGCACACGCTCACCACGCTCTCCTGCACCAATTTCAGGGCATTTTCTGCCTGTGCTGCCCGAGCGGCCCCTGGGCAGGAACACAGCGCGGAGCCCAGCGCCGACACCGCGTACCAAGCACAAACAGCTGTGGCTCTCAGCAGCTACCAGGCCCTGGATGTTTTCCACTGCTTCATTAGCATCTGGCAGGACCTAAAGTTCCAGGGTCACAAAACACAGAGCTATTATTTTGTTTCAGGAAAATGCACAGCGGCATCCCTCGAGAGCTGGCCTTTTGCAATCAAAGGACAAGTGCAGCGCAGGGAATGGAGATGAGGAATTTCCAGCCATCACACCCCCCAGCCGGGCAGGGACGAGCCCCTCACGCCACCGATTACTCATTTTTTGTTGTCCCCACATCAGCATCCGCGAACAGCCCCTGGCAGCAGCAGCAGAGCCTGGTGGTTCCTCACAGCACTGACAGCTGTGCGGGTTTGCACACACGCACAGAGCACACACCAGCTTAAGCTTTCAGCACTTCATTCATCTTTGCAGCAGGACAAAATCCACCATTTATTCTCAAACCTACAGCGTCAGCACTTTCTCTGAAGTGGATTTGGCTCTCCTGGTTCATAGAGCTGTGGTCTATATGGGGCATGACACAGCAGCCTCACTCCTGTTTGCCAATTCTCTCCCTGGGGACATGCTGCCAGACAAACACCCCAGCGGATGCAGATCCATCCCTACAAGTGCTGCACTCACCTCCAAAACCCTGTAGCTCACACCTTCTCTTTCAATCACCCATCAATAACATGAAATACACACCATTCCCATTCTGAGTTTGTACAGCCAAAGGCCCAACTTGTTTTTATATGACCCCAAAAAGGGAACCATAATTTGGTGGAATATTCACAACTGTCCCAGAACAATCATACTTTCATTATTCAGCAGGTTCTGCCACACTCTAATAAACCATTTCAACTGTGAGACAGTGTAGAGAGGAATTGAAATAACCTCCTTTTTAACAGACCATTGGTTCTAAGCCTTTTAATAAGCCCTAATGTATATTTAGATATCGATCCACGTTCATTTCAATTATTCCCCATGACAAAGCTGATCACACACTAATGCAATGTGCAGTGTAACACTGAATACTGAGCTGGTTCCTAAGTCTCCAAACAGCAGTGGGTACCTCCTCCTCCTATTCTCCCTGGCTCTGGGTTGTTGGTAAGTCAGACTAACACCTTGGTGCCACATGGGGGGGAAGGAGCAAACCAGGCACTATTTCACCTGTTTTCACTATTTCCCGAGGCAGCAGAAATGCCTTGAAGAACCCACTTGCATGGCAGAGCCAATCCTGGATGAAGCAAAAGAACCCCGACCCTTATGTCAAGCAAAACCAACTGTGTGTGTGCAGGGGACTAAAGCTAAAGCAAGATGGTGCATTTGCAGCAGGGACTGCATCCAAGATGAATTACAGCCATTCCTGTGTTCTTGGCACTATGAGAGCAGAAAATCATCTCCCTCCCTATTACCATAATAGCTTTCACACTTCCCAACCAGCACAGTGAAGTGTGGGGGTGCTGAAAGAAAAAGCACGTAAACAACAAGCAGAAAGTTTAGATAAATAGGAACAGCCCATCGCCAGAAAATGCTTACAGTGAATTTTGTAATTAGCCAGGGTGGTGGGGGGGGGAGGGGAGAAGGAAGAAGGGGGAAAAAAACCAACAAAAACAAGGCAATTTGGAATAAGTATAAATAAAGAGGATTTTGAAATGTTTTTCACAGTTCACAATGGCTCCTAATGTAGCAGCCAAAGCAGGGATCCCTGGGAGATAAAATGAAGCAGAAAGCAAAGCTTGTGGGATCTGCAAGCCTGCAAAGAGAGAAAGTTTTTTCCCAAATTCAGAGAACTGTACAGCAACTTGGATTCTACAAATGAAGAGCAAATGCTGAAACTCCTGCCTGCCTTCCAGCATGCCCAGCACTCCCCCAGCTCTAAACCAGCAAACACGCAGCTCACTTCAAAGCGCCCAGGTTCCACAGCAGCCTTTCTGCTTTAGGAGTAACCCAGAGCCACAGCAGCTTTGTATCCCAACACTGCACATCCCAGAAGGTGTCCCAGGGCATGGGCAGTGAGCACAGGGTCAGAGGACCCAAACTCAAACAAATCAATGGCTGCAAATTAGAACCAACAGAATAAATAAAGTGTCTGCAGCCTCCCGAGGCCAGGGCTGCCAGCCCTTTGTGGGTCACTGGGAGGCCCAAGGGAACTCTCATCTTCCAGGCTAATAGAAAGCACTGGGGGATTTGCTGTCTTGTTATTAACATGGTAACAATCCCATCTTGTACCTCAGGACCCCGCTCGCCCATCAACACCATCTGCTCCCTCATCTCGAGCGCTGCTGCCGAGTAATCCCATCATGGACACGCTGCTGTGAGCCCGAGCTGCTGAGCACGTTTGCAGAGGATCTCTCCAGGGCACTGCTTTGAACCCCGGCAGGATCCAGGAGCTCTCATGCCCTCACCATCCCTTAGAGCAGGCACAGGATGGGCTGCATCCCGTGCCTGGTGCTCCTGGGACTGGCATCATTTCAGCCCAACACCCCCACCAGAGTCACCCTTTACAGAAAGATTTTTTTTTCCCCAGTGACTAAGAAGTGCAAGTGACATTTTCCCTGGCAGCTCTAAGCAGTGTCAGGTCTGTCAGTGCTGTCAGCTCTTAGAGTTGCCTTTCCCTTGGAATAGGATAAAGCCTCAGAAGTCAGGCTACCTGACTCGAAGGGAAAGAGTACAGATTAACTGGAGGAAACCAGTCTGAAGTACTTTATCTCCCCCAGCAAAGCGCCAGCTTGTATTGAGTTACAGTCAGGGCTAACCCGGCTGGGGCACATGCTCAGCTTTCCAGGTGAAATTACGGCTACGAGGCACAACCACAGAGCCCTGAAGGATTCAAAGATGCCTCAAGGCAGTCCACAGAGGACATGAAACAGACATTTGCTAGTCGTTCACAACCTGCAAGAGACAGACTGAGACAGAAGCAGGGCAGCCCATGAGCCTGGCACAGGAGAGCTGGGCTCATCCTGGCTCACAATCTGCCACTTCTGCCACTCTGAGTTAGCTCAGGGTGCAGCAAGGAGAGCTGCTGATGGTATAGGATATATATGCAACTGTGCCAGGAAGCCACATGTGGGAGGCAAAGGGGGCTTAAAATGTCTTTTTGACCTCTCTGAAAAAAAAAGGTGCAGTGCTATAATCTGTCATTTGAAAAACAACAATAATTGCCAGCTGGACAAAATGGCTTATGATATTAAGAGATCAAACGATGCTTTTGTAATCCTACACAACGGTTCTGCATTTTGTTCCCTGGCTCTGGTTTCTAGAGCTCCAGCACTATTTGGACAGGGCTTTATTACCTGGAGGAAAAAAGGTCACTTCTGAGACTACAGGAGTACTCAAAAGTGTTTGAAATGACACGATTCTCCAATGCAGAAAGCAGTGATTTCTGTGACACTCCATCATTTGCTCCTACTGAACGCAGCTCTGCAATACACGACAGAGCTGTGGGTGAGTATCTCCCTCATTTACACATGGAACAGGAATGAGGGAGCAATACATCCAGTGGGGAAGGGAGAGCAGAGAAATCCCTGAAAAACAAGAACCTTTGCATGCAATGTATGTATTTACATTGAAGCACAAACACAAGTTGCCTCTGAACATAAAAAGGGATTAGATGGCAGGGCATTAATGTCCACAGCTAAATCAAGTGCTGCTCAGCAACACATTGACACTAAAAATCCCCAGCAGCACAGACAGGGCTGCAGTGCCAACAGCTCCCGCCCCAGCCATGGATACAAGGTGATTTACACCTCAGCAACAAGAGCTGTAACCCATTTAACACCCACCAAGGCACGAGGCTGTGCCCAAGGACAGTGCCCAAGGACCAAGGAAGGAGTTCCCAGAGCTCTGGGGTCCCTGCAGCCATGCCCAGCACCCCAGCAGGTCTCAGATCCCAACCCCAGCCACCCTGGGCAGCCCACTCGTGTCCTCACCACAAAAATAAGGACCCATAACCCAAGGCCACCTCTGGCATGATTCAGAATTCCTCTTGTGTCCCCCTGATGCCTTAAGATTCAGCTTTCACATTTTTCAGACCCTGCACTGCTTTAGTGTGTAACTCTCAAACTCCACACGGGCTGGGAGCTCCTGTTCTCCCATCCTGCTCAGACACAACAAATCCTCTCCAGGCCTGGACTCAAGGACACCTCATTGTCCCAGGCCCCGAAATATGGAAACTGAGCCTCTAAAAGGGGGGACAGACTTGGGGTAAATTCCGTCATCACCTGAAATTGTAATTGGAGAATTAACCCTGATCTGGAAATTGATCAAAACTTATAGAAGTGTAGAAAACTCGTGACCTGAGGTCCATCTTGAGTGTAACCTCTCCCAGAGAGGGCTTTGACTGCCTGAGGTGTCCCTATTGAAGGCCCTTCAATAAATCCCCATTTTATTCTCCTAATCTTGTCTGGCCTCTGTTCGAGGAAGCCTCTGATCAGGCATCAGCACAGCACAGGAAACCCAGCACGCTGCAGGAAGGCAGAGCAAAGAAACAGCCAAGGTGTCCCCAGAGCTGGTGCTGCACATCCTGGCTGCCCAGCACAAAACACCCGGCAGGGTCCTGCTGAGCCCTGGCTGGGTCATCACCCACATCTCTGGGAAGCTCCAAGGCTCCTACACACCAGCTCTGAGGGTGCTCTGTACTCACCAAGCACAAGAAACACCCTCACAGAGGCAGCCTGGAGCCCACAGCCAGAGCACACGTGTTCACACACATGCATGGACACCCAGCCAAAACACAGCCGGGCCATCAGGACCTGCATTGTCCTTTCATTTTCAAAATAATTCTAATTCTTGTGAAGTTTCCCTTTAAAAATGAGATTTTGTTCTTTAATATTCATTGACTTCTAGCTCCCTTCCCACACACAAGGCATTATTTACTCTACAGTGGCTCGGTGCATCAATTATGGTAATAGTTTGTGAATAACATTTGCATTATGGGAAAATGAGCCTGGTTATTTAGCACTAGCCGAACCATCCCTCTGGAAAATTGTCACAAACATACGTATCATATGCCTCCACTTAAAGAGATCTGTAATTACACTAGTTTATTAAAAAGAGCCAGCATTTTTTTCTCTCTCTCTCTCTTTTTTTTTTCCCTAAATCTTCTTTCTGAGTGCAGACAAACCTCTAGAGAGCCCTTTCTCTGACTCAGACAGCCAAAGGTAAAGGCTAATAGCTGCTGCTACCATGTCCTCTTATTTTACACGGAGATGTTAGGGGTGAAAAGCATCTTCCACATTAGTTTACTTTATTGCAGAAAGTGTGGCTCAGTAATTGTGGCATTTGATTAATGCTCCATTTCAGTCCCTTCGGCTAAATTCCAGGCTCAGTTCAACTCCTGTAAATTCTGATTAACATCTGTATTACATCAGCACCCAGGGTTTATACTCCACAAGCAGCACTGCCTGGTGCAAGGCACTGAGCACAGAGAGCACCACAGTCTGTCCTTCCTCCAGAGCAACTGCTCTGCTCCTGAGAGAGTTTAAAGCAGCAAATAAGGCATTAACCCCTGTGTAATGTGTCTGTGAGTGCCTGCCTAAAGGCTTGTCAACTTTTTTAAGCAGTTGAGAAAAGCTAAGAAATATTACAACAGGGGGTGTTCCAAAAAACCCACAAAAGCACCCCAGAAAAATGAACAGCTTTGTGCATTGAGGACCTGCAGTACCCAAAATCACAGCACTTCTAACACTCAGACTGCAAAATTTGTGCAAATAAGCAGTTCTGTTAGTGCATAGCAGCTGCTGGCTTGTTTTTACCGTGCCCACTGTCAGCTCAGGTACATTTGGAGAAGTTAATAATCAAGGCTTCAGGCTTTCTTGGGGCACCAGGGCTTTCCACAGAGCACCAACTGCTGCCTTCATACATAACAAACGCACAGAACTGCCCCTGTGCATGGAAAGGGAGAGCAGCACAGCCAGAATGACCCCAGCAAAGCGGGGCAAGAGGAGCTGCTGATGGCACCAGATCTCCAGAGGCAATCCCACGATCAGAACTGAACTTTCACAGGGAGACTACGTGACAAAGAGACCTAAACCAAGCAAACTGGAAGTGGGAAGGGGATGGCACGGACAGTGTGACACTGTAGTACCTGAGTGATGCATCCTGGGCTGACAACCAGGAGCTGGCCCTGCTCTGGGCCAGCAGCTCCTCCCCTGGAGGGCAGAGCCTGGTCCAGGGCAGTAATGAGATAGCATATAGCTGGAAGTATTGAACAGCTCTTTCACAGCCCATGACTTGGCAATGTCAGGCAAATTCCAAGGTTTCCAGCCAAGAAATCATCCTAAGGCGCCATCTCAAAAGATGACAGAGGCTACTGACAATGAACTGCAGCCTTGTTATTCAGCCAGATGTGAAAACAGAACAACAGTGTTGGACAAGCTTTAGTTTGTTCTACCTCTGTAACCCCTTCCACCCGAGCTCCATGGAAGGCACACAAGCAACACCAAACCCCCTTTACACCCAGCACAGCACAGCACATGTTTTTTTCCCCTCTAGTGACAAAACTGGAACTGGTCTTACTCTGTACCAGCACATGGTGTGTGCATTTGGAAGTTGCTCTAACGCCCATACTGCCAGCTCTGGTGTGAAAATCTCCACAGCAAAAGCTCCAGCAGAGGCACAGTGGCACCAAGTGCTGTGTGCTGTTCCTCACACACACAGCCTTCTCCAAGATGGGTGAGGATGGAGGTATAAACCAGAAATTGGTTATTCCTGTGATACACTTGAAATTTAAGTGTTAGCTTGTAGTGAAGCTCTTGATCTAACCAAGTAATAAAATACTAATAATACTAATAAAAACCAAATAATAAAATGCACAATCAGGCCCCAAAGCTCACCCCCATCCTATGCAGGCAATGCTACCCTCACCACAGCAACACCAAATCCCACCAAACCTTTTCCCTCTGCTCTGGCCAGCTGAACAGCACAGTACCATGTTTGCCACAGGGCTCAAAAGCAGTGCCTTGTGCCCTGCCTCAGCAGCAAAGGTGTGCTCGTTTTAACAGCAAAAGGATCAGGCAGTGCTTGATGGGTGTGAATCAAAGTGTCTGCACACAGAATGGCAAAGGTCAGGGAGATGCTGCGAGTTGGCATCGCAGCGATGTGCCACCAGCTCTGGCTCTGCTGGAAAAACCTTCAGCTCTCATCTTCCACACTCTCCCCTGCTACACATTCATCTTCCCCATCCTATGAGAAGGAAGATTAAAACAGACATGTAAAAAGGATGAGGAAAAGAAAACTGCAGAAGAGTCCCCTCCCTCATTTTAATTATTGATGCAGACAGCCTAAGCAATCTGTAAGCCATATACATAATGTATTTACTTGAAAATCCCAGCAAATCCACACGGTATTACAGAACAAACTACAAGCTGATCTGGGAGCACTGTCTTAAGAACTGGGTAAGCTGTCTCCATGTACTCAAAAATCTGTTTGACAAACGGAAAGATTAGATTAATGTTAATAATGCTAACGTGCTCAGCAGCACTCCCTGCCCCAGCAACGGGGTTTGGGTGCCCGGGGTCTTGTCTTTCATGCACACCAGGTCAGTCTGTGCTGCAAACACTGCTTGTTTGGAATGACAAAGGCAAGACTAGCTCACATTCCTGAAGCCCTCCCCACCCCCATTTGATTATACACCCCATCAGTAACGTTTAGGGATCAGCCAGAAAGCAGCAGATGTTTTACATAGCAAAAGACCACGTTAAAAAAAAAAAAAAAATCACTTCTTGAAACAGCTGCGTCTAAGTTTGGGGCTAAGGAGGGTGGACGGGGTAAAAGGGAAATGGGGGCAAAGAATCAGACTTCAGCCTGACTTTGGTGAGAGGTGCTGTGTCCCCCTTTGCTCTGTCACTGACTCGAACCACGTGGACAAGAGACACATCCATTAAAAATAGCATTCCCTGCAGAGCTGAGCAGACCGTGTCAGCAGCAGCAGGCAGCACGCTTTACTACAGCGGGAAAATGCAGAATCTGTAGCTCATTGAGCCATTCATTGTTTTAATTCCTGAGTTTCATCTCACTCCGTAAGAGACCCTGGACAGCCAAGGCTTTCTGCATCTCCACTGCACATCCCTCCACGAGGAGGAGGGCAGAAGATGGGCACTGCCACTGCCACCCCACAGCTCCAGGAGGGGACACGGTGAGCCCAGGGCCAGGCTGGGCACTGCAGGTCCCAGTGAGCCCCGGCACCACCTCCTCCTGACCCAGCTGCTGCCAGACCCCTGCGGCAGGGCCGAGCCTGTTTGCAATTTTCTTCTCAACCACCAGTACGAGAACACAAACCTTCAGACAAACGGATCCTTCACTTCCTCCTCGCTGCTTTTAGTGGTTTCTTTAATCTTTTAAGCTTCTGGGTCTAATCCAGCAGCTGCCATCAAAAGTACTTACACAACTGCAGGGGAGGGAGGGAAGGAATGGGATACACCAAATCACAGAACAACATTTGCTGAGCAGCCTCTTTGTTCTTACCACAAGTAAGTGCCTTTGCAAGGTATCAGTTCACAGCCCAAACACATTTATGTACATCTGCCTGGGATGTCCTCTGCTGCCTTATCTATAAAAATAAGCTTTAGAGAAATGCTACCAAATGAATCAGATAACACATCTGAGCTGGCACGCTGCAGCACAGCGTGGGCAGTGAAGTGGGGGATCTCTACAGTAAGGAGCTCATGCATGAATATGCTATAGGCAGACAGCTCCCAAGATGACAAATGCTGCTCTTTTCTGAAACCTGGAAATATTTAGTGGTGTTCTTCGAGGAAGGCTCTTGAAGTCAGTGAGCCCACAGTGAGTCTGCTCCCATTTCAACAACAGCAGAAAGCACATTTCAGATCTCCTGGCAGAAAAGTTTAACACATGGCCTGAGAGCACAGAAGAAGTTCCAAATCCATAAAGAGAATCAAAAACTGTTAAGATTTCATTATTAAAAACAAACAATCAAACAATCAAACAAACAATCCCCCCAGAAGGACTTTTTTATTGAGCACCAGGATCTTGCAATTTCTGCTGGATGCCAACAGTTGTGTATGTGCTAAACTCCACGTTTAAAGGGGCTGGAGAGGCACCAGGTGGGCAAATTGAAGTTTTGGTTGTGCTTTTGCTCCTGGTGTTCCCAGGACACTGCACACACAACTGCTCTGTTCATGCTGTGAAGTAAATTTGCTGGTGCATCCTTCTCTTCGAGCACAATCTCATGCCCCAGCATACTGACATCTACATTGAGTTTCTAAAAATAGCATGTCCTTCGTACATAAACATGACATGAAGGAATTAGGTGACAGCTGACCAAAAGCATCCCTTTAAAAGGCAAACTTTGCTGAGCACCAAATGCAAGCAACACTTAAGAAGCAGCCAAGCCTTTTTTGTATTAATTGAAGACAGCAGAAAGTTTCTAGATAAAATCCCAGCTTGCCTGGAAAGGAAAGGTATTTCCTCTACACACTGACTCAATTACTCCTATTCCCACTTATTTATAAGTTAATGAGTTTTCCAATGGATTTCTACTCCAGGAAGTATCTGCCATAAGTACCCTTCCACGTGCAGGTCCCACAGGAGCTCTGCTGCTCCCACTGTGATGAAAAACTTCGTCATTCATGCCAAGGTATCACTCAGGCTTTAAAACCTCACCTAGCCTTTTCTAGAAGGAAAAGCTTCCAGAATTTCCAGTCTTTTTAACTACATGACAGCTATCCAAATACAAACCAGTGCAGTATTAACTTCTTGCATCTGCAGGCATCTGAATAATTCTTCAGTGTCTCCAAGCTTATCCCTCCTAGCAACAAGATGAACTTCACCAGCACCAAATCAGTAATGCACAGGAAAGTTAATATGCAAATGAGTCTGTGGGGAAAAAAGTAGTTTTAACATAACCTGGCTAATCCCTAAACCTCAGGGAACTGAATTATATATGAATTATTAGATCAGGATCATCTCTGTGCCAGTGTAGAATACATCAGGCAGGTTCAGGGCACCAGGCTGCCAGGAGGTCCCTGTTGCAGGATGGAAAGAGAATTAAACAATCCCTCCAGAGATGCACAACTGGGAAAACCAACACCCATCACCCCTGACGCCAGCCAGGAGGGGCTTTGTGCCATTTGCTGTTGAGTCAAGCAGGGCAGCACCAAGCTCAGGAGTCAAGCGGGGCAGCACCAAGCTCAGCTGTCAGCCTGGAGCTTCCGAGGCATTGCCCGTGTCCCACAGCTGTGAAATCCTGGTTTGGCTTCCAGTGACAGCTCCTAGGGCTCCATCCCGCCCTGGGGAGCCCTGCAGATGTCCCCAGGAGTGCAGGGCCCCAGGGGCTGTCACCAGGGATGCCTGTGGCTCCCTGGGGAGCCTCCAGAGCATGTTTGCCCTGGCAGCTGTCGCAGTGCTATGGAGCTCTGCAGGAGAAGCCAGCGCTGTGCTGAGGACAGCTGAGTGTTTGTAGGTTCAAGCAATTCCGTGTTGATCCCAGGATCGCACTCCTTGTTGCCAGGTAACGGGGCTGAGGCAGGATTCCCCCTGCTGATGCACAGCCTGCTGTGATAGCCAGGCAGACCCCACACCTCCTGCCCTGCTCTGGGTTGTGTTAACTGCTCATTGAAATTTAAACAGCATCGACAAATGGACTGAGATCTCTCCTGACTGAAGGGGTATCTAGGCCACACTGCTTGGAAAAACTGGTTTGCAAGCCCCTGCAGAGAGAAATTAATTTACCTGGGTGTCCAACATGCAGGTCACCCTCCCCTGCCAGCACAACCTCACAGACAGACGGCATCCTCCATCCTCCACCCCCCTCCTCCATCCTCCCTCCTCCATACTTCCTCCTGGTTTTGGTCTCCCAACCAGTACCCTCCTCCTCCTCCTCATTCCATTTACACAGGGCACAGGTACAGGACACAAATGATGAGCTACCAAGCCAGCAGCTACACCATCACCTGAGGGCACGACCCCAAATGCTCAGTGTTACAAATATCTCTCAGTGAAAGTAAGGCATGGAAACAGGATTTTCTCCCACCCTCAGTAAGTTACGCTGCCAGAGTTCCTGCACTGCAGGATTTCCTGCATTCTCCCCATTCCTGAAATTCAACAACATGGAGCTTGACTTGTGAATGACATTGGGAAATACCAGAATCAGGGTTTTGGATAAGGTAGGACTTAAAACAACTACACCTTTTAAAGTACCTTTGGAGCTTTGTTTCTCACATGTGCTACTCCTGCAAGTGTTGAAGCCTTCAAAGCTTTACAGAAGCTTCCACTTCCCTCAGACTGTACAAACTCTGTGCCAAGGAACTAAACTTCTTCTTCATTGTAGCAGAGCAAATACCGACCTTCAGTTGCAGGTTTTGTGCACCACTTTCTGATGGGTATTAAAAAAGCCCTCGGTAGTTCCTAGCTCTGGCCCAGGACATCGATGCAGCAGCAAGCTTTGCTATTATTCTTCCCATAACAGAACACATTTTAGATCCAGAAAAATGGAATTCAGAGGAAGGACTGATGTGTTTCAATATCGCTACTGGCATCCAAGTCTTCTTCAGCCACCCAGCCCTGAAAAGCAGGAGGGCAAAGAGCTCCTCACAAATGCCTCTTGTTTTCCCCCTGAATGTTTTTATTCATTGCCTTCAACGCTGCTGCAAAGCACATGGGGGAGATGGCCCAAAGGAAGGGGACAACATCCTCACAGAAGCTGCTGCTAATAAAAGCAGCATTCAACAGTATTGCCACTCGCTGGTCACATTTTCCAAGGAGAAGGACAAGGGAAGAGGAGCAGCATTTATTATGTGTGCGTTTGGGCTGTGTGACACTCAGCTTCACACAGACCAGAAAGGAACCCTGACAATCAGGCTCTTTGTTAAGCACAACATATTTTGGGTACATCGACACACTTGATCCACAGCACATATTGTATTGAACCAACACATTCTGCCAGTTATCTGAGAAGTCCAATATGAAAATTACTGAATTACAGCTCCCATTAAATTGAGAAAGTAGTAACGAGTCCTCTAACATGTTACCCAGCAGGATTGCAGAGCTCGAGTTGAATAAGAAAAGCAGCAAGGTAAAATTACTAGAGACGAACTTTCAAACTAAATTGAAGAAAATTAAACCATTTTCTGATATAATTTCCTCCTTTTATCTCTCATTTTTATACAATTATGCACTGATGGATTTCAGCCAGATAAGAAAGATGATCTAGGTCAATGCTTCTCCACCCTTTCTCTACTGAAGGACCAAGCTGTTTTGGAGAGGGAAAAATAAAATCTGAGTCCATGTTATATTCCACATTCTCCCTCCAGCTGGGAAGAAAAGGCTGCTACTGGAGCACCTATTGTTTCTTTAAACAGAACCATGTTGCTTTATTTATATGATAACAACCTTAGTGTTATAAATTGGTATATTTTCATTAGGCACCACTAACAAGCAAAGGCACATAGCAACATTTCTTCAGGAATGTGTCCAAGTGCACAAGGTGAGCGTGTTTACACTTTTTTTTTAATTAGTTCTTTCGTGGAGCCTCTTTGTTGGCTTGGAAACCCTAGTTTGAACTAGTTTGAGCAAAGCTACTCTAGCAGAAAATAGACCAGGAACCAGAAACTCCTTTGTTATTGTCATGCCTAAGTTTCCCCAGCTCTACGACTTCGTTTTGCTCCACTTTTATTTAATTGTCTGCTTTGGCCATTAATGTTTGCTGTGCTCTGAAATGTCCAGACAGCAAAGGCAGATCTTGGGCAGCTGGAGGTTCGCATCAGCCTGGCCCAGGTGACTCCGACAGACACCCCAGGACACAGCTGGAGGATGGAAAAACAGAGCACACGTACAGGCTCTCAAAGGAATGGATCTCCAATCCCACTTCTCACCGTCTAAATGGTCTCTCCAGAGCGCTGGTGAATCATGACTTTGGTTTTCATTTGGAGCAGAAGAGGAAGCAGCACCTTCAGGAGCTGCTCAGAGCCTGATTTCTGCTCCTCACACACAGGGAGTAATGCAGGCACAGGACTGCCAGTCCCAGTACAAGCAGCTGGGGCTCCTAAGGAAAGTTCAGGGGCTAGAAAAGCAGGAGGAGGCCAGATGAGTCAGTTCCATTAGCTCAGCATGCCCTGCAGGAAGAACAGGGGGGCACCCTCAGACTCCTGTTTGCATTAGCAGAGTGAGTGAACACACACGGCCCCTGCAGCAGCTTGAGCTGTGGCTCCCCACGGACCAGAGCCCAGAGCAGGGCGTGGGGATTTGCTTGTACAGCTCTGCCTGTGCAAAATCTGTGCCATTCACACTGACTTGTGAGCGCTCTTCCCCTGGGAGAAGTGTAACGTGTTTCCTAGAAGATCTGGACAGCTGCCTCGGAATGATTGTGGGTTTGGGCTCAGGCAATCAGGGGATGGAAGCACAGCCATGGGGTTGCAATGACACCTGCTGATGTGGAAGGCTGTGAGAGGGACATGTGAAAGCAGCCAGAGCTCCCAAAGTAGATTACACCTCACTAAGTCTGGAAACATGAGGCTATGGGTGGACAAGTACACCAGGGGATGAAGGAAATGCTGCAAGGTAAAAAAGAGTCAAATCCCTGTTTCTAGCTCCTGTGAGCCCAACACAAGGGAGCAAGGCAAGGTGCCTACAAACCCCAGCAGCTGCACACCCTGTGTAAAGGCTTGCAAAAAAAACCTGCTCCAGCAAAGAGAGTATCACAAATATTTTGGCAATACTAGGGAAAGAAATAAAAGCACATATTCTTTTCTCTGTGTGATCTGACAAAATATGAGTGTGAAATACTTCCTCCTCTTCTTTCCACATCTGCTGGCACCTCCTCTAACCATGCACACCAGGGAAAAGAGAGGCACCATGCACCGTTTGGACAAGGGCAGACTGACCTTAATGTCTCTGCAGACACCCTGCAGGTGAGCACAGCAGTGGGGAGTAACAGCTCCCACCCATAACACAACGAGCAGATCCCAATCCACATCAATATATTGCTCTTCCAGCCAGCTAGGCTGTATTTATTCCCAAAACACCCACATGCACAGGATACGCAAATCCCTTGTGTTTCCTAAGAACAGCCCCTCTTTTCTCGCAGGGAAGGAGCCAGGATGTCACTTACAGCTTTTCTGTTGAGCAGCCAGGGCCTCTGTGAGCAGAGAGGAGACAACAGCTGCTGCTCTGCAGCTTTAAAGGATGCCATCCATAATGACATTACACTGTCCCTTTTACTCAACAAACACCAAATTTAAAAATAAAACAGAACTGGCCTTTGATCAATGGCAGCTCAGGAGGCTGAGGTGGAGGGTGAGGGGCAAGAAGGGTGAAAATGAGCACTTCTGTCAGGCAGTGATCCAGAGCATTTGACAGGACCGGAGGCAATGAATCCCCCCAGAATGCATGGAAACCAATGTAACACAACAGCAAAACCATGAGAGATGGAGAGATAAATATGCTTCACAGAATTCACTTCCTTTTAAAAAAGTAAAAGCTAATAATAAAAAAAATCTATACATCCCAAATACAAGACATTTTCAGAAGACTCTCAGCCAGGCAATTTGCTCTTCTCAGGCACTCCAGCAAGCAAACATGAAAGGCTTTTCACACATATGCCATACCCTGGCCCAAACTGGTTTTCCCTCCCATTGGGCCACCTCCTGTTGCCCTCAGTGAGGATCAAATACTGGAGGAAAGAGAAAGTAAAGGCAACCACTCACACCTGAACACGAACAGCAGGAACACCAGCAAGTGCAGGAAGCAAACTCTGCTGCTTCCAGTCCTGAATGGAACCTGCCTGCTGCAGGCACTGCTGCTGTGCCTTGCCTTGAAGCTGTAAATGTTACAATAAGGTCAGTGTGTACACAGCCACCTTTCTGACAGTAATTCAGTGCACCCAGGGCCTTCAAGCCCCTGTTTGCCTACTCCTGAGCCCCTCCTGGAGTGAGGAGCCAGCGGGAGGCAGGGCTGCCTGAGGGACAACCCTTCACCTTCCCTTCAAGCATCTCCCACCTGCCAACAGGGGGAAATGCAAACAGACAACATCAACAGGAAAATAGGTCACACCTGAGTGATTTCAAACTTCAAAAATAGGAAGGGATTCAACACAAGAGCAGAGAAAACGACAGGAGAGCACATCACACACTTCTGATGAATCCATTTGATCCTGTGACTGATCAGACGTTTTCAGTGAGATTGCTTTCTAATTTATGCCTTTAAATGGAAATAAAGACCTTGATCTCAGCATTAAGTCTATGCAGATAGATCCTTGAGGCAGCATTTCTACAGAAAACACCAAAGTGCAAAGACGTTAAATTAATAATGCAAACACTGTATGTGTGTCTGGAGTCACTCCGAGGATTCAGCAGCTGTCAAATCCTCCGGTTACTCCTGCTCTGTCATTTTGACTTTAGTGGTAACAGGAGATTTCCTTAAAACCTTCAGCCCAGGTGCCTGATGCTCCTGAAGAGGCCGCAGTTGGGATGGACACATGGACAGTGGTGGTGTGAGCTGTCCCTGCCCCTCAACAGGCACCCTGTGGGCTCACTGCCCCATCAGCTCCCCTACACGGAGCCTCGAGTGCCAGTGCCAAGGGCTGGTGGAATTAGGATCACTGTTAGATTAGTTAACAGCTGTATAATTAGCCACACTAAGCCTAGATGTTTCCCCTTGAAACCCAGTTTTTACAGTTATAAATAGCAGTGTTAATGATCTCCAGCATCACTGCTTACACCCGGAGCCCTCCCTCCACCACCGGCTCTGGTGTCACTCACTGAATGTCACATTCTCCTGACTTTCTTGTAACAGCTATAGAAGCAGAAAAAAAAAGGAACTAAAAAAGGCAGAAACCAAAAATAAACCCCAAACTGAAGTGGACCAAGAAGGATTTTTTTCCTTACATGCATTAAAACTTTAGGAAATAACAGCTGCAGCTTGTACTTAAACTGTACTTCCAAGCATTAACTTAATTACATTTCGCGAGAGTGGGAGGAGATGGCACCAACATTTCATAGCCAGGTAAACTGAGACAAAGGAGTGCAATAGGCTGGAGTCACAGAGCAGGATGATGAATGGGACCCGGAATGAAACCTGAGTGCCCAGCACATCATCATGCTATTTACCAAATGGGATAAAACACCAGGCCACTCCAGCACAGAGATGTCTTTCATAAATCTGTCATGGCACGCTACATGCTAATGAAGGGATATGAAGAGCATTTTTCTTTATTTTGAAGGTATTCAGTGGAGGAAAATTTCAAAAAATAGAGTTCACGCTCTTTAGATAAATTTGATTTGCCAATCTACGAATGCAGCAGAACCCAGATTTGTCACCTCTGAAATCCGAAGTTCAGACAATACAATCCTTAAATCCTTTCCACACTGCTAATTTATCACCAGTAATATCATCACCTAACCAAAAGAATCCACCATTTTCACCGATGATTAAAAATATTTCTTTTTACACATTTAATCTCAGCAGAGCTTTCTGAAACTCTGCAGTGCGGCAAAACAATCTCTGGAAGTGTCCATAGCACAGATTACAGATGCAGTTACTGTAAAAAATTTATAATACACAGATATTTTCAGCTGTTCCAAATTTTTCACCATGGCTAGCACCACATGTCTGAGAGAAAGAGCATCTTTGGAGGTCTAATGTAAACAAGTGAGAATTTTAAAGGGCAGTTTCTATGAGGGCAATCACTGTTAGGGCTTTAATGGGGTTTAGAAATGAAAATGTGAGATAATTTGAACTCTGCTGCTCACAATTCCTTGTGTGGCTACAATCAAGGGTGGTGGTCTGTACTTTTGCAGCCCAGGTTTCCAAAAGGGTCCCTTCCCTCCAGCAGCACAGAGCCCAGGCTGCCTGAGGAGGGATGGCAGACCTGAAACAGCACTGAGCTCCCAGGACATTCCTTCCACAGTACACACACAACATCTACAATACTTCCTGAATCCACTCATTACTATAAGGCAGCGAGGAAACAAATCCTCTGAGGCTGCAGGGAGCAGAGAGCAGAGCAGGACTCCGCTGGTCCATGCACCCGCTGCCCCTCCTCGGGACACTTCCCACGGATAGGGAAGTCTTGATGCCTGAAGGGTTTTTGTCTTTTCTTTTTATCCCCTTTTGATACATTTTTATTCCCTTTCCCTTTCCTTGCACCCTTCACAAACACTCCTTGTCCCTCAGCCCTACATGTGGATAACCCTTGCAGGCTGAGATTGAGCTCAGCTTGGGGCTTCTCTGAGGGGAGCAGACGAAACATCCCGACTGTCTCCAAACCAGAGGCTCCAGCCTTGCACGGAGCCTCCTCTCTGGAACATGTTTTTTAAACTGGGCTGGAGTCTCACTTGGGGGGGTAATTAGAATGGGGGACAGTTCCCTCATTTGTTCAATTTCTTAATGAGAGATTTTAAGTAAATATGCTAATTTGCGAAGTTCATAAAATTGAATAGGTGTGGTACATGGAATGCACTGCTCAGTGTGTTTCCACCTGGGACGAGTGGTGCACCTGGAATCCCATTCAAACCAAGGGAATGCCCTTTGCCCTGCCCTGCTGGGGCTGCCTCGGATTTTTACCAGCCCTTAAGGCATCAGTCTCAGGATGCTTTTCTTTCAGAGGGGAGAAAGCAGTGCTGGCAGGTGAGGCAGCTTCCCCAGAGCAGCCTGAGACCCTGCTCAGTCAGACCCCTGCTTCACCCCAAAGTGATTAATAAACCTCCCTGA
Source organism: Pomatostomus ruficeps (assembly GCA_013400735.1). NCBI lineage: Eukaryota > Metazoa > Chordata > Aves > Passeriformes > Timaliidae > Pomatostomus > Pomatostomus ruficeps. The sequence continues at coordinate 27,758 of VYZT01049521.1, forward strand.
TTCACCCCTCCCTGATTAATAAACCAGGAGCCAAATCTTTGTTCTAGGGGCACCGAGGAGCAGCAGTGGCCCAGCACTGTGCTAAGATCTCCTCCAACACAAGGCACAAACCCTGCAGTCTGGGATGATTTCTCAGCACCCAGGCAAGTCAGGCTTCCCCCAGCCAGGAGATCTGCTTAGGTATCAACCAGCCAAACAAGGAGACGAGGCTTTACACCAGTAAAATCTGAGAACATGTCCTCTAAACAAAGCATAAACCCTAGAAAATATGTATTCTGTATTTTAGCCATTTGATTGCTTAACGGAATTGTGAAAATCTGAACAAAACCCCCCAAAACCAATCGTAACCCCAAAGTTACTGGCTCATTAATTTTAACACTGGATGATTTTGCTGACTTGGTTTTCTGGGCTCCCCACTTCACACATACCCCATCCCAGCCTGGAAACACTTTCAGACAGAAAACTGCTCCTGCTGGAGCCTCTTTCAAAGGGTTTCATCACAAGTTCCCAACAGTCCCTTAGCAAAACTTCGCTTATTATTTTTTAGTGAGTGGAAACTTCTCAACTGGGCAACCATACCCAGGCAATCTACAATATTCCCAAATGAAAACTGTGGCTCTGCTGAACACTTCTGTGAAGGAAAAAAGAAACAAAAAGAAAAAAAAAAAGAAATTAAGAAAGAAAATTAAATGGGAAAAAATAAATTGGAGAGGGAAAGGCAATAAATTAGCTTTCTTAATGATCTGAAAGTTCTGGCAGTCCTAAGCAGGATGCAATAACCTCTCCTGCAGTTTCTTCTCCCCTCCCCTCCCAGCTCTCACGGTGCCATCCCAGCGCCAAGCAGGGAAATCACAAAGGAAAAGCCATTAGAGAGGCAGCAGGCCATTACACTTAGCTGGTCAAGGGTAATTACCCTAATTAAAACACTGGTAGAGCTTGTAAATAGAAACAAGTGACTTGCCAAAGAGAAATCCCCAAACAACCCCTCTGCTCCCTGTGTCGTGTCACTGGTCAGGGCAGGAGTCGCTGCCCCAGGTCTGCAGCACCTCTGACTGGGCAGAGCCATCTGCCACGGGGACATGGCTGCAGCCACTCCAAACACAAAAACACCCGAGTTCCTGGAATGGCTTCCCAAGGAAACACTGCAAGGGAAAGTCTGAGAGTGCCCAAGAGCTGAGAGGAATCATTCATGCTCCCATTCAGAGAAATTTGCTGTTCTCAGCAGCTCTGGTCCTGTGCAGGGCCTCAACTCAGGATATTCTGTGATTCAGGTTCTACCTCCCTTCTCCCAGACCCCCCCAAAGTCATGCCGGCTTCTATTTCAAGCATCTGAGTTCCTGGGGTGACTAAGGCAAAACCAACACCTTGAAAAAACTCCTGTTGGAGTTTTGGTGTGCAAAGTCACCGTGGGTCACCTCCATGTTTTGGCAGAGCTGGGGTTTCACCCCAAAAGCTGGTGCGGGGACTCACGAGGATGGATTTCACTCTGCTCTCATTCCCCTCTGTGCTGTGTACTGAGGAAACATGAGGCACTGCTCTGGCTCTGCAAAGCTCACAAATCCCCAGGACAAACCCTGCAGAAATTGGCTGCAAATGCTCTGAATCCACTGCTCCTGTGAGAGTTCCTGCATGAATATCTCCCTTCTCACTCGAAGGAGGGAGGAGCAGGGGGCTCTTTGCCTCGTGGCATCGCTCCAGGCTCTCTCAAAGCCTGCAACGGTGTTGCTAAAGAGCTAGAGATCCAGAGCTGGAGGAGTTTTTGGCACAAGCCTGCACTGGATGGTGCTGAGCCAGCAAGAGAGGAAGGGACTGCAGCACTGTGTATGTAAGGAGCCAGAGCCCAGCCAGGACAGCTCTGACCTGTGGTTCCTGGGGAGCTGATCATTCTAGAACAGAAACCTTTCATCAGGGGATAAACACATCCCTGTTCCTTTACACAGAGGGGTGTTTTGTACTGGCAGAACAAGCACGGAAGATTAGAACTTGATTGACATCGTCACCAGGCCAACAAAAAGACTGTCACCTGAGGCAGATTCGACACCCGACAGCACATGGAAGAGGACTGGAAATGTCCTCTCTTGGTGGCTTTAGCACAGCTGTGCTACTGGAGAGGGTGGCCACAAAATAGGTGTGTAAAGCAAAGGGAATCATGGGGTGTCCATCACTTCAGGTGCCCAGAGCCAACCCCCAGTGCTCCATCAATGCAGCAGGGCCCAGGGACAGCGAGGGCTGGGGCTGCTGGGACACATCCAGAAAAGCATGGTCAGGACTCACATGGACATGGAGACACATCCAGAAAAGCTTGGTTAGGACTCACATGGACACGGAGACACAGCCAGAAAAGCATGGTCAGGGCACACACACACACACACAGGGACACATCCAGAAAAGCATGGTCAGGACTCACACGGACATAGGGACACAGGACACATCCAGAAAAGCATGGTTAGGACTCACATGGACACAGGGNGACGCACACACACACACAGGGACACATCCAGAAAAGCATGGTCAGGACTCACACACACACAGGGACACATCCAGAAAAGCTTGGTTAGGACTCACACGGACACACAGACATGGGACACATCCAGAAAAGAAGGGTTAGGATTCACACGGACACAGGGATACGGGACACATCCAGAAAAGCTTGGTTAGGACTCACACAGACACAGGGACACAGATCCATGCAGGGATGCAATCCCATGCACCCACATCTGGCTGGCACACAACCAAGGCACGCTTTCATCCCCGCGGGCAGCGCTGGAATCATTGCGGCCTGTTTTTAACATTTCCAATTGCTTACAAAGCCAGGGGGCTGCAAGGCAGGAGCCAGCCCTGCTCTGCACACAGAAAGGCAGGAGCCAGCCCTGCTCTGCATACAGAGCCAGCACCCAGGCATTGTCCCCAAACAATGAACATCCCAAGCCAAGCTGCCTCCCGGGCTCCAGCAGCGCTGCTGACGGCTGCAGAACCCAGCACCCCTCACTGTGGGACCCAGGGAACAGCCAGCATGAGGGGAGTCCGTGTGCTGGCATTTACAAGGGTGTCACCTTTATCCAGGGACAATCCCCCTGGAGCTTTGGAATTTGTGCCTGTGAGACAGATTCAGGCCACTGAGCTGAGAACTCACTTCATGCCATTCTGTCTCCCAGGTTGTTTTAACATCACTGCCATACACTGACACTCTTGGGAAAGCAGCCAGGGGTGGTGGGAGAGCAAAACACACAAATAGAGCATTTCCTTACAAGAGGGAAAAAATTCAGTTGTCACTCCAAATGGACCAACATTTGCTGGCATCTGTTACCACAACAAATGGACAGTTTGAGCAATGTTCTCTCCAAACTACAAAACAGTTGGTAGGATGAAAAAAGCTCCCAGACCACTTGACACAGGAGATGCACGCCCTCAAAAGAAATCCATTTCTGCTCAATAAAAGCACTCCAGGAAAGCAGGAGATGGCAGGGGCTGTGCTAAACCACAGCAGCACAGTCTGCCTCACACCTACTGCTACAGAGGGACCAGCCCCACTACAGTCCCACACCAAAGCAAGCTGCTGGGCGCCAGGGCTGCACAGCAGCTACTCCCCAGCCAAGCTGTAGAAGTGAAATTCTGGAACCACCAGACTTCCCTTCACGGCATCAGAGCAGCTGTGTTACCCAGCATTTTCCTACACAAACCCGTGCTCCCTCCACTCCACATGAAATTGCAAGTGTTGTTTAAATACACAGGCACATAAGATCCCTTGCTGGGATCACACAAGGCATCAGTTAATGATGAAAAAAAACCCCAAACCCACAGCGCTCACCATCAGAAATGGTGTGATACAAGCTGGCCTCATCCCATTGATTTTAAGGCAAGTAATTCTCTCTCTCAGCGAGGACTGACCTGTGATAGTTCACAGGAATGCGCCTCCCAAAGTGGATGAGCATTTGCACAATCAATAAAACGCACACATTCAATATCTCCCCAAAAGAGGGTCAATAACTGAAACAGGTATTAAGTTACAAGTCGTTCCCGCAACAACATTGAAAGGATTAAAACATTATTCCCCTTATCCCTGTATTCTTTTCCTTCTCACATCACAGCAAGCTACTAACCTTCAGAGACTAAAGCAGAAATAAATAAAGAAGCCAAGACCAAAGATCAACCGAGATTTTGACTTTGCAAATTCACAGTATCGACAGCACTGCCCTTGAGCACAAGCCCAGGAGCTGGGAGGGAGGGGTTTATATCCAGCCTCTACAGAAACCCTCTCTGAACCCTACACTTGAAGCTCTGCAGTGAGCAGGAATGAAGGACCTTTAGTAAAATGAGAAGCTAACACTTAGGACTCTTAGTAAATACAAATTTAGGGCTGTTAATAAATACAAATCCATAATAAAATGCTTGTGACAGCAGGTTAATTCACATCATCCATTTCTTTTGGTCATGATTTGTATTTTCACACAGTTCCTAAAACTGAGACGGATTTTCCTCTAACACCTCCGTATTTCCATTGAAATTGTTGTGAAATACCACTACACCTTTTTTTTTCCCCCCAGAAATAAACTCTAATGAATCAAAATGGGGATCTTTCTGCACTCTCTAACACCAAACAACATTTCAGTGTTTGCCAGCAGGAACACTGTGGTGTCTCAGTTCAGATGCTAAACCTACAAATGGAACAGTTCTGATTGATACCAACGTGTCCCACACTCACAGAGCTGCGTTCTGTGTTATTAATAAAAGACTCTTATTCATACACACAAATCTGTCCCACACTATTTGCCCTAAAACATCACTTGGGTGTTGCGAATTGCGTCTCTTTTTAAGGCACAACTTGCTTCTGTTCCACGCTGATTTGCAGGATATGGAAACCACAGGACACGTTTGAGAGATAAGGCAGAACAAATTGTAAACCAAGGAGTATTTATCACAAACCCCACATTATCTACGGCTGTAGCCACTGCCTTTTTTCTTCACAGTTGTTATTATTTGCCCATATATAATGGAAAGTGAAATACCCCCATTTTCCGCTAGGCTTGCATCCTGCCTTAGCATATTTAACCTGACAAAGTACAGCTCGAGCTGGTCACAAATGTGCTGAAGAAATAACTGATTATTTTAAAGCAGGTTTTCAATGGAGAGCCCTGGCCCATTGATAAACGTAGTTCTAATTACTCTCCTGGAAATTATGCTTTCCATTAATATCCATACCTACGTGAGCCAGAGGGGCACACACTGCAGCTTGTGCTCTGAAATGACTGGACAGGGTTGTCTCAGGTGGGTCTTGCAGCACAACACACAGAAAACCCATCTTTTCTTATGATTTTCTGAAGAGAACATACACAAAACACACATCCAAGCATGCAACACTACCTTTGTCAAGATAGCCCTTCTATAACTCTGTTAGAAATTCACATTAAACACTCCTGTCAAATGACCACCGTATCAAACCCCTCATCTTTAACTCATCTAACCCACCCCAGGCATGGCAAATCACTCCCATGCGCATTTTAAAGGCATGTTACAAACCCCCAGCATGAGACAGTTCCCTTTGGATCTTCCAAACTCAATCCTGAGCCACAAGACAAACACTTTCAACATAATTATCACTACCATATGGGCAGCTCTGCTATTGTGCTGGTTCTAATTAGGACTGTATATGTTACACATGTTGAAAGACTTTGCAAATATGTTTTGTGGTTGACAGTTAAGCTCAGTATTTAAAGTAATGTGAACTTTGGTATGTTTACATTGCATTTGCTGTAATAAATACATCATGTGCATAATAAACATACATATGTGCACATATACATGTATACACACTATTTTGTTTTAGCAAAATAAACATAAAACAGGTGTCAGGAATGTTAAAACTCATAACTGGAATAAACATATTCACCAAAAATTTAAATCCGATGCGGTCCTGCTCAGCTATTGGCTTCTACTGACAGGATCCAGAAGTATTTCCATTTTCTTGCTAACATGCTTTGTTCATTGCATATTGGTATTTACATCTGTAATCTTGTCTATGCTGCTCAAAATTTGGAGTTAACTTCTTCAAGAAGTCATCTGTGTATCTATCTATAATTTTTGCCACCAAAAGAATGGTATAAGATAGAAAATAAAATTTGAGTTAGAATGGTACAGAACAAAAGCCACTGGAGTAGAGGCGTAGAAAAGCAAAGTACCAAAAGCACACAGGTAAAGAACAAAAATCAATCCTTTACAAGCACAAAGCCTGGGGCAATTAATTTAATTCTAAAACCTTATACAAATATGCCAGGCATGCAGCTGCTGTCTGTGAATTGCAAGCAGGGCTTTGGAACTCTGCTTTCCCAATCATTATTTTATTAGACGTGTGTACCTCTCCCTTTTGATTTGCGAGAGCCTTACAAGATGTAAGAGCAGCGCACAGACACATTTAATTGCTAATGATACTGTGCTCTGTTTCAAGTTCCAGCATTAGCATCTCAAGGTAGAGGAGCATTACAACCCTTTCAAAGCTTTAAAACCTACTTTTCACGTAAACACATTACAGCCCGAGCTTCCCTTTCGAGTCTTTTGTCTTGCTCTTGCCCTTCAGCTCAAAGTGGTAAAATAACAAGATATCTCCATATTAGATAACTCCTGATCCTGCTTTGAAGCAAGAGGACAGCAAAGCACCAGTCTCTATCAATAACACACAGACATTTCTGAGCACGACCTGCCTGCCTGCACAGGGGGCACATATTACAATTTTCACTCATCCAAAGAGACTTTCAAGGGCTCAGGGCACTTAAAAATGGATGGAATCAGTTGTTTTAATGCTCCTTGTTCGGGGCAGGCTGCAGAGGGCAGGTGTAAGAGCTTTACATCACCTCTGCCCAGACAGATTCTGTTGTCATGCTGGGGATGGGATAGGGCAGCCCCTGACACCCCTGACCCAGTGGCATTCTCCTCCCCAGAGCAGAACTGAGTAACCACAGTGCCGACAGACAGACAGACAGACAGACTGAGGGATGCCATTCACATCCAGCAGCATGCAGGCTGGAGTCCAGCTAGCAGAGCATGGATGCACTGCAAGGAAACCACAACACTTCCAGAAGCAGAATTGTGTCCTCAAGGTAGTAAAATTAAGTACTGATGCACACTTGGATGCACCAATTCAATCCTACCTGGAGAACCTGCCTCCATTCCATAGGCTAAAACAAAAAGCTCAGCCTAACACATTAACTGTCAATCTCAGCTTTTCAGCTCACATACCCCATCAAATTTAATGCAAGTTATGTTGATTTGGCATTATAAAATTATTTGCAACCACATTTGACTGATGGGGAGTAATCAAGACAGAGGAGACAAGCATGAATGAAGTGCTTCCATGGTAAGGCAGACTGCAGTGTAAGCTCATTCCTTATTAGACAGCAGAGAATCGAGCAGGAGGGGGAAGTCTGTAGGAAGCCAGGCTGTGCTGGATGTGTGGGGACTCTGCTCCTCAGCAGTGAAGGAGAAATGGGGGAGGAAGATGAGAAACAGCCATTCTTTAATTGTAGGAATTACAGGGTTTTACTAAAGAGAAACCTGCCCTTAACCCGAGTTAGGGCAATTCTCTAAATGCATGCAAAGCAAGAGAAAAACATTCATTCCCATCTCTCACTACACTCCACAGAATTAGTTACTCCACTAGAAAAGACACATAATTTCTAACCTTCGGGTTTATCCATATTTATGATGAAGATGTTATAATTAGTGATCTCTACCACTCCCATGCAGCCATACTGAAACATTTCTACACTTCTTAGTCCATTAAAACATAATCACGGCTGAATAATACATTAGTAAGGCTGATCACAGGCAAAATAGAGTTTGTCACTTCTCCTGCTCCTAATCTACAGCCCTGTAAAGGCAGCCAAACCTGTTGTATTTCAGAGGACCCAATAAAATTGTGGTTCCCCATTCCAGCTGCTCTGGTGGCTGGTGGTTGAGGTGGTGACAAGGAGGAGCCCCTGCAGCTTTTGTAAGCTCCAGTCATGTGCAGTAACACCCAAGGATGATTGTGCAGGTGCTTAATGGGATCACATTCCCTCGGCAAATTCCCTTGCACTTCTGCAAATGGGTTTTAATAAGCAAAGTTTTCATGAGCTTCAGAGGAGGAGCAGGGGGACCCAGCAACTTCCTGTGCTCCCCAGGACTTCCCTGCCCCTTCACTTCTGTCATTTGCTGGCAGTGGCCCCTCAGGGGACTGAGCCAGGCTGTCACTCACAACAGACCACAAAGATCTTCCAACACCAAACCCTTCCTTCATTCTTTTCCAGAACTACAAAGGCAATTAACAGTATTGCCATTCACACTCCCATTCTGGCCCCCTCCTCCCCGTGTGACTGCCCAAAGGAAGCAGGGGGCAAGTGACACCTTTAGACATGTAAATTCTGTTTCTCTAAGAAAGGTTTCTATCCCTATCTCAGAAGTTTTGACAAATTTAGTGTTAACTAAAGTTTTACTGGAAGTGGGAGAAGGATTCATCACTCACTGTGAGTCAGCAGCCGACAGAAAGGGAGGAGAGAGGCAGCTCCGCAGGTCTGCTTTGCTCTCACAGACTTTCTGTTTTCAAATAGAACCACAGATGGTTTGGGCTGGAAGTGACCTCACAGACAATTTAGTTCCAACCCCTCTGCCATCGACAGGGACAGCTTCCACTGGACTAAATTGCAACACAGAGCATGTGTGACTCTCAACAAGTCACACCATCAGCCTCTTGTCTCTCAGCAGAATACACTTGCACTTCCAGCCCTGCCATCAGACCTGTGTGAAGGCTTGGAATGTTTTCAGCCTCTCACCGACTCCAATGTGCAGTCAAACAGCTGCTCTGCACAAGCAAAGCCAATAAAGGCCACATTGGTGAGATAAAAGAATAAGCCCTGGAGTTCTGGTTGGAACGGATTCCCTGACAGCTGATCCCATGCTGCCTTTGTTATCTGTCTGCCTTTCCTCCTGCTCATTCAGGTGGCAGGAAGAGGCCAGCAGTGACCAGTCAATGTCTGTCTGATCGAAACTAGAATCTGCTACTTGCTACTACAAAACCAAAACAAACCCCAAAACCTTCCCCCTAAACAAGGATTCTTTGCCAAAGGCAATAAATCACAGAATCACAAAATGGTTTGGGTCAGAAGGGATCTCAAAGCCCATCCAGTGCCACTCCTGCCATGGCAGGGACACCTCCCACCATCCCAGGGTGCTCCCAGCCCCGTCCAGCCTGGCCTTGGGCACTGCCAGGGATCCAGGGGCAGCCACAGCTTTTCTGGGCACCCTGTGCCAGGGCCTGCCCACCCTCAAGGGAACAATTCCTTCCTAATATCTTCCTTCCTAATATCTAATGTAAATCTCTTCCCTTTTAGTTTAAAACAATTCTTCCTTGTCCTATCGTTACCTGCTGATGTAAAAAATACCCTTTTTGTACAAGCTCCTTTTAGGGGCTGGAAGGGGCTCTAAGGTCTTCCTAGAGCCTTCTCTTCTTCAGGCTGAACACCCCCAGCTTTCTAATCCTGTCTCCGGAGCAGAGGAAGGAAAAACAAGGAACGAAATAGCAAAGAAAGGAAGGAAGAAAGCAAGAAGCGAGCCGGGCCCGGCGCTGGGCGGCCCC
>VYZT01049522.1:6106-24873 GCA_013400735.1 Pomatostomus ruficeps
TGACTAAAAAGAGGCAGTACTAAATAAATTATACCCTCCTCACTTAACATCCCTCTAATCAAATTGTTAAATAGTATAAATATTTCTCTTCTATAGGTCCAGAGAAATATAACACACCTGATACAGGGAAAACACAGTAAGTGACAGATGACTTCTGGGAACTGAAGGCTCACTCTTAGCCCCACAAACTCAAGACAAGACATCCATCAGCTTCAAGACATGTATGACTAAGCCTCTAATTCTTATATCTAATTTTACTGAGGAGTGAGAATTATGAAAAATATGAAAGTATATTTAGCCAGAATTTCAAAGCAGCCTGGACCTCTAGCTATGGCTCTGGTCTGGATTCAGAGGATGAACTAACAAGACTTCACTAAGTTTCCTTAGTTCTAATACTCTTGCAAGCACTTAACTTCTACATGTTTCTTTTTCCTCAGGTGTAAAGGGACAATAATGACGCTTACCCTAATTTGAAAAGTTAGACATCTGTTGAAAACAATTCACAACTACTTTTAATTTAATTAACTTTCAAATCTGTTAAGTAAAATATTATTTTCAAATGCTGCTCCTGATATAGGAGGCCAGTGCAAAGATCCTGTGGCTGGATCATTGTTCCAAGTGTTGCAGGATTTAAAAAAAATTCATGCGATGAAAGCTTTGACTCAGCAAAGTCTTACAAATTAACTCTTACAAATCTTACAAATTAAGTAGATAATGGGATTATCCTTGCACTTAAAATTATGCATATATACAACTTGTGTGTTTAAATGCAGAAGTTCAGCTTGGCTGCAAGAAACATACTACACACAAAACCAAAGCAAGAATAAATCTTAATTTTCCTGTGCAGATGTAGGTGACAACCCCCCCCTCCCAGCCTTGTAACTTGTCCTTCATTCATCAGCTGGTGTGTTTATTTTTGCTATATGTGATGTGACTAGCAGAACTTAGGCAATGAAAACTTCTTAATCAAGTGAAGATCTTCTGAAGAAAAAAGAGGACCTGCTCCACTTCTCAGAATGTAAGGTCAAGAGTTATATACACACATTTAGAGCCCAGTTTCATTTAGGTAAGTTTACAACTAAGAAAAGGAAATATTTCCTCATACAACTTGTGAGTGAGAGTTACTGATATAAATAATGTTTTGGCAGTAACAGAAAGAGAACTAGATAAGTATATTACCATTAATAATCTCTGTCCTTATGCAGATTATAGCTCTGTATCAGATCACACAGCCCACATGAGTAAATCAGAGAGAACTTAGTTCCAGCTGCTGCACAGCACTACTCTTACCCCAGGAAAAAGCATTGCAGAAACGTGTTTGTGTGCACTTGCCTACCATCACAGCATCAAGGTTTTCAATCAGTAGATACATGAGCAGCCCTATAATTCTACATTTCTGTACCTAGAACATAGAATCAGAAATATCATTTGTCCCTCCAGCCTCACATTGTAAGACAGAGGTGCAGCAGACGATAACAATGGCTTGGAGTGAAGCACATACATGGCTATGGTGTAAGAGAGATGTAAAGGTAGCAGAGATTTTTTTTAAGTTTTAGCTCAGCTCACCTCAATTTTATCAGCAAAGGGCATTATCTTACATTTAATGTAGAACAAAGAGGCAAAGCTGAAGAGTCCTACCTTTGCACAACACTTCCCTTGGGGCATAGCCTTCCCAAAATCTCAGAGCTGTTTGTACTCTTGGGAAATGCCCTGGGGAACCATGGGATATGTGGTCTTGACTTCCAAGTGCTATCAGCATTTATTAGTGGTGAAAATGAGAAATGAGTTATTCCTACATGTCAAAGAATGAATAGGATAAAATGGAGAAAGGAAAACCTGTATTTTTGTTCCATATTTGTTTTTTATTTCTTTATTTCTCTTCATTCTTTCTCTACAGAGGCAGAATATGATCATTTGTTTTCCACTTTTTAGGCTTGGCTAGAAAAAATATAATCAGTTTACCTGTGGCTTTAAAGACAAACAAGTCATGGGAGAAGGAAGGAATGAAGCACATGTCAGCAGAGGTGATACCTGAAACCTGAAGGAGACAGGGCAGAGAAGCTGCCCGCATAGGCTCACCAGTGCAAGGCACAGCTGTAGACCAAACACAGCTCTGTCTTTAAACCATGAAAGGAAACAAGTCACAGCTATAGGCAGCCTTTCCCATTCTGCCTCTATTACCCCTATGTATGCCTCAAGATTACTTTTCCTTTTCTTAAGCAAAACCAAAAATCACAGCTAGGTTTGCTTCTCCCTTCCAGGGGAACATCTTGCTTCGCCTATGGCCCCCACTACACAGCCGCGGTGCCTCTGCTTCCTTCTAGCCTCAAACTTCCTGCCAGGATGAAGACCCTGGGTCAGCCATAGGCTCGTCCTCCAGCACTTGCCCAGGGAGGGCGCTCTCTACTTTGCTGCAATCAGTTTCGCAACCACAGGTGGATTACAACGTCAGTCAAACTGAAAGGTACTTGCATTCCTCACAGATTGCCATGTCACTACCATGTCTTCTGACGATAGGTAACTCAGAATGCTATGGATCAGATTTAGAGCTTTTGGATTAAAATAGTTTTATTGGAGTTAAGAGCAGAGTCAGCTTCTTAGCTCAGAAGGAAATTTTCAACCAGGAAATTCGTAATCGCAACCTTCAGTACCAATCATGAGGAGAAGCTGGATTGTTTTCGTTTTTCTTAAATTGCACAGGAAGTCAGTAGAAGGAAGGACTGACTACTCCACATGGATGAAACCAGTGGGGTGCATCAGCCCTAACATGGCTATGGCCATGCTTTGTTCTAAACCACCAACAGAGAAACCACAGGTAATGATGAGGTCACATTCAAAACTGCTACACTCTGTATCACCTTTTCATGTCATAGGATTACGGCACTAGAAGACTAATTTTATGAGCTAGTCTGCAATTGCTTTATCAAGCCATGAAAATAATCCAGTTATTTCCACATTTCCTATAGATGACTGCATCTTTCTCATTAAGATACTGTCAATTTGTGTTAATTTAAAAATAAGTTTTAAAGTTATAGCCAGTTTTATCAAACCCTCCCTCTAATTTCACATGTATAGATTCCTCTCACCTATTTTGTCAGGTTCAGATAATTTAGTTCCATATCCAGTCAAACTTGATTCGTTCTGAGAAGCCTAAGCAACTGTATATTTAGCTCTCTGTTTTTATTTTGTCAGCACCTGTGCTACTTACTTTTAATCCTTCTACTGCACTGTCCTTTTTCCTAGAGAATTGAAATTCAGTGATTTTACCATTACCTTTAAGCACCAAAGATGCTATTAAGCCCAACAGAGGATGAAATACAGCCTTAGGGAAATCGGCAATACCAGATTTTAACTCATCATGAGAAATTATATGGGTTCTTGTCTTTGCACCTTGAAAAATAAATAGCAGAATTAGAGGATGTAGAGAGAGAGCAGCTAAAGTGATCAATAGTTTGCAGCAGTTGACTTACAAGCAGAGATCAAAAAGTCTAGGATTTATCAATCTGGACAGAAGATCAAGGGGGAATACAATCAGGCTCCCCAAAATTATGAAAGAACTGTGAAAATTGAATGTAGAAATCTTATTCACAAAAATCCTGCAATTTTCAGGCCATTAGGAGGCACTAAATGAACATGTAATACGAAACAGATAAAGTACTTAGTGGGCAATATCATTCCTGGCCTTGCCGCCATGTGTACCAGCTGGCTCAGAAAGGGATTACACAAATTCCTGGACAATAGGTCTGGAAGTGGGTAAGAGCCAAGAGTTACTGGCAGGCTGCACACCCATACCCAAAAGTAACAACTGCAGGTGTGCGGGAGCGTAAGGAGAACACACCGCAGCAAATCTCTTGGCTCCTGTGCACTCACTGTAGGGTGTCTCCTGTGCCAAGGGCTAGAGCCACAGAGCTCCTGGGATTCAGTAAGGCATTTCTCCTTACTTAGATGACCTTAAGAACCAGTCACTTTATTTGACTGTTCACTAAGGAAATGGTACATGACCTGTATGCCAAAAACTTCAAGGCAGCTGCACACAGGTCAGATTATTTGTAAAACATGCAGTCAGATTAAGACAGTAGAGGAGACATGTGTGAAGATTTCAGAATACATAAACCTGCATTCCATATAGAGTAGAAGTGCATAAATTTTAAGAAAATTGTGTTTATGCATTTCATTTGGAAGACCTGATCAACAGTGTTACTTTTGTATCTGGAGTAGTGTATTGGTACGTATACAGAGAGTTTTTCAAAATTCAAGAATTGTCCCCGCTCCAGAAGTCATAGAAAATAAGTGCTTCATGTGAAAAATGATTACTGTGTCAAAGCAGGATGCAAACTTTGAGATTGAGGGTTCTATGACTCTTTTTTTTTTGTTTTTGAGACATAAACATTGAGAAAGCCATCACCATTTTTCCTACGAGTAATGAGCATAGCAAGTTCCCTGTACAAAAGCCATTCTTTCAAGAGAAGTTCTCCTAAAACCACAAGGATAGCATCTAAAGTAATGAATCTTGAAATTTCAAGATATATTACAAACACAGCTGCACAAACGTTAAGCATATGAAAAAGAATTTTACCCAATTAGCACACAAATAATCATTTAAAGCCCCTTTGGTGTAATTTTTTGTTTCAGTCAGAACTTAAATTTCAGTTGCAACTACTCGTATCTATTTTACAGCAATCCACTTTTCAAATCTACTTTACTTTCATTGAAAAAGATGTTTCTAAAATGAAACATCTGGCTAAAAGAAGAGAAGTTTTGGCATTCCTGGGCTTTAAAAACCTTACATATACAAACCTATGGTGACACACACATCAAGAGAAAAAAGAGGTAAGGAGAGAACTGTCATGGGCTTAATCCTGCCAGAGGGACAATTGTTTTTCTTCTGAAATAGAAGTATTACAGCAGCTTTTAGAGGATTTCAAAGGTATAACTTATCTTGATCAGAGAACATTAAACACTGATTGACATCTACATGAATTTCCATGTAGCGTATTTATTTTCATATACTGCCGCATTCTATTGTTATGAATGGGAAATACTTATGAAGGATTCTTCTTTGAATACTATGTCATTCTGATTAGACCATGAATATGTTGACAAGTTTATCAACAAGATTTTGTCTGTGCTTAAGTTAAGAGAGTTTTTTTCAGGCAAAGAAAATTATTCTGGTTTCATGGCGTCTTCTGTCCTTGGGTACTCAGAGATGGAAGCAGAGAAGAAGGGCCTTTAACAAAGGTATGTTTAAGTAAGTTATAAACACAAGTTAAACTGGGAATGTGAAATATTTTCTTTATTGGAAAGTAAAAAACTCTGGTCCATCTAAAAGCATTAAGTGGAATAAGTATGCTATTTGTACTATTAATTGGTGGGAAAATGAGTGTTCTAAAAAGATAAATGATAACCATGAAATTTGAAATACATGATGGCACTGTAAAGCAGCTTGTAGCTCTGCACACTGATTTGCCAGTCTTTCAGCAGGGTAATGACACATGACCTTTAATGCAACTTTAATGCCTTCACTTCCAAAACTATAAGGATTTGTTAAATTTTGTTGCTTTCCAGAAAGGGTAGTTTTCCCCACAGCATAAAGATTTGACCTACTAGAGTGAAAATACTATAAGGCATTACCAATTTAATCACAATCAAAAATAAAATCTGATCCAATTTCTACGCACTCCTTACAACACTGCTATTCAAGCACTAATCAAAGAGGAGTAACTTAGGATCAAGCAAAAAATTATGAAGCTTCTCCATAAGACTTTTGGGTCATGCCATCAGCTTCAGCCACAGGAAAGTGCACTATTCCTCTAATAAACTGACAGTGCTCCAGAGTAACACCTGTTAGTAGTTCTTATTCCATGTCACTATGTTTGTTCCAGAATCTGCCTCTTCTGTTAGCTGGAAACCTAAACTGCAGCTCGTATTTCCTCAAGACCAGTTTATATCAATTTATTTGTCTTTAATTGTTGTCTTTTAAATAGCACTGCTTTTCTGATGTTTTCTCCCATGAATATAAATCACAGCTCAAATTTCATTTTGCTAGGCTAAATAAACCATTGCCAATTTAGTTTCTTCTTACAGATAAGCTTATCATTCCCATGATGCCAGTAAGTCTTCCATGGACTTGCTGAATCTTGATTTCCCCTTTTTTCAACAAGGAAAATTGGAGTTGTACATGGTATTCAGATACAGCTTCATCATGCCTTGTCAGGCAAAAATACTTACTAATTTCAACTGGGAAAATTTGGTCAATCTCAAATTCCATTTACTCTGAAACGTATTGCTGGCTATTGGCTACCCAGTGATCCTTTAACACTTAGATATGTCCTTTCTTCCACGGTTTCCAAACAATGAGCCCCAGCTTGTATCAGAATTTGTCAGTGATCCCAAAGTGAATGATCTTGCACTTCATTCCATTAACTTTCAGCCTGTTCCTATTAATCCAAACTTCGAGGTCATCCATTTCTTCCTGTAAGTAATTCCTGCCTGTCCTGCATTAGCAATAGGTACCAACTGAGTACCATCAACAAATTTCCTCAACATCGTCTTTTTATGCCAAAGTCACTGATAAAAGTATAAAATATTTCCGGTACCCTGATTGATCTCCACAGAGCTTTGTAACCTGCCTGCCCAGTAAATCCCCTCTCAGCAGCACCCACTCTCCTCCTTGACGCACATTCTTACCCACAGTGCCTGTACAAATCCCCACCTCCTGCAGCCTAACGCTGGGAGTCCCCTGTTGATCCTGACCAAATGTTTTGCTGCAAAATATCTAGAACAGAAATCCTTTTTCTAGATACACTATTGTTTTAAATACCCCTTTACTAGGCTGTGATCTAACTTTGGCAAGCACATCTCACATGTCACTTTTTTTAAATCTCAATCTATAATTATATTTTGTCTTTAGCACTTGTTCTTAAGCCTTGAAAGCACATTACATCCACTCATTGCTTTTCTGCCAATGGAGTAGAGGACAGAGTGTATTACACAGAGATTGTTTGGTACTTTCTAACTCTAGATAATCTGTTTGATTGAAATATTTTCTAGAAAGAGATGACAGATGTGAAAAAGCTTCTCTTCAGTGGAAAAAAAAATAGAATAACATTTTAGTTGAAATGAGATAACTTGGAAGGAAATATGGTTTAACAGGGAATGACTAGCCATTATCATTTAGAATAAAAGAATGAAGTAGGAGTACCCTGTAAAACGAAACAAACAAAAGAACGTGGAACTCAAAAGTGAGGATGTCTTGTGAAAGGGATTTGATCCATTTGTGAAAGCGATATGCCACAATAACCCACCACAAGATATTTTTAAGCTGCCAATTTCCAAAATTTGAGGGTCTGTGTCTAATGTTATAAGAAATGGCCATTGTTGGTACTTCATTAAATGAGTTTCTGCTCTGACACTGGGATTTTCACTGCAAAACATGATTGGGTAGAATACCTAATACAGCTAATTCATTTAATGATCTCCAATTATATCATCCGTGACACTGAACAGAACTCAGGCCCCTTCATCAATACATAGTTAATATCCCTTAGAAATTAATGGAACATATTTCCGTATTCCATTCATCTACCCACACAGAATTCCAAAAGGCTGTACAATCCTATTTTATCATGCCTCTCAACAATTTACTCAGCTCTCTGCTGAAGTAAACATGGTCCCATGTTCCCCTTACACAGCTAAGAAAGTATTTCATCCCTTTAACTTTTATATTATTTGAAATTGTGGAATAACAAAACATAACTAACTAGTAATATATTGAAAATCACAAAGGAAATTTTACAGGGAACACTCAAGTGAAGCACCTCATGTTCAATACAAACTCAATTTGACAGTATACCTGTAAGATCCACACACTCCAGAGAGTTCAGTCTCAGCCAAAAATATGTTTCCTGCTGAAGCATCAGACAAAGTCACAGCCCTCAGAAGGAGCCTGTGGGTGGAAGAGAGATGGGGGCTGAATGATTTTTCTCCCAAAGTCAAGGAATTGTTTTGGCTTCTTCTTTGCTGAGATCATTTTGTGTCTACATAGATAATAATAAATAAATACATTGTAATCACTGTGGATTTATGAGGCAACGAAAGTTATTTGGGCTTTTGCAGAAAGCAAGGCTGGGAAAATAAGCTGGCAATTTTTTTATGTGTCACATTCCCAACTAAAACAAGCTTAAATATAATTTTCCTTATTCAGCTGTACTTGGGGGAAAAAAATAAAGAACCAACCACAGCTGGCATTTAACCCATAGTCTGTGGGCAGCTATATTGCGTGCCCACTTTGCAGGCTTCAGGCAGAGCACTCATAGGCTGGTTACAACACTGGCAAAGCAAATCCTACACCCTTGGCAATCAGTTCTCTTCCTGCTTACTTTTCTGTCTTAAATTAATGTTCTAAATCCTACACCACTAGCAACACTCTGTTGATTTTGTGTTATACTTATGAACACAATATAATCATCAGAGAATTTTTCCAGATGAGGCACCACAAAAATAAATCTAACATTTTATTTTGTTTGGTTTTTCCTGAAGGGAAAGGTTCTTGATGTGGCATCTTAATTTGGGTATCTATTGACTGGTGTAGCAAACTGTCCCTATGTCCAAGATCCCAGCTGCTTCCTCTACAGATGTTAAAACTTTTTGGAGCTTCTATAGGAAAAAGCTAAGGTTCAAAATATTAGGATACAATACCATTATATTTCCTTACATGGACCTTATAAGGTCAATTCACCCTGGCACATCACTTTAAGAATGCTGTGTTTTGCTGAAGTAATTTTCAAACTCTTAAATTAAGGGTTGTTTTTTCCTCAGCAAGGCCTTTCCCACCACAAGAACAGTTTACTGGAAGGTACTAATGTTGTTAATTTAATCCTAAATTCCCACTTATCTACAGCTTTGGCTGCAAAAGAACATAGGGACCTGGTTTTGGGCCCCTACCACCATGCTCTACAAGAAATATGTACCTCAGGCTTCATGCCATTTTATTGCCAGCTTTTTGCCATTTCATCTGTACATTTATTTAGGTAGACTTACTTAAAGGAAATAGATACAGTATGTTCCTTTTCTATTTATAAGTCCTCCAAAGGACTCTAGATCTCATCCTTGTAGCTAAGCCTTGTAGAAAGAGAGACACAAGGAACCCCAGCCATTTCAGTTACGGATGCACAGCTTTTAAATGGTCAATAAATTAAATTTTACCTTCCTTCAAACATAATCTACTGAAAACAGACAGAGCTTTCACATACAGTGAAAATAAATTTTTGGCTGACTTAGCAGGAAGAACTCCACAAATGGAGTGAACAGAATAAAAACTTTTGTAACAATATTGGCAGCCTACACATTCAAAGCTGACAAAGAGAGATCCTTAAGAGAGAAAAATTCTTATGTCTTCTGTAGGGATGGTGACACATATCTAAAGATATCCAGGAACAGGGCCCAAAAATTAATCCTTATTTGCTTGCTGAACACAGCATTTCCCTGTTACTAATGTTGCAATCAGAGGCATCACTTTACTTAACAGACTTTAAATTATCGGAGTAATATAACTGAATATCACTTACCACAACTACCACTTGGGCCCCACATGGGAGTGAGGATGTGAACCTTAATGCCTAAAACCCAAACAAGACAGGAGTCCTTCCTCCATGTACTGCCACAGCCTGTGTGCACTGAAGCAGTTAAGGTGACAGCACAGGCAAAGGAAGGTGACGGAACATACAAATAAAGAGAATGAGCAACACAAGACCGCTCGCAGTCATAGTACTTCTACATTCTGCACTTCATTCCCATGGGTAAGGTAGCACGTCACTGCCAGGAGCCTAGACAGATTTAGTGAACATGGGTTGCCTTTCATTTCCCATTCTTGCTAGGCAGAAGATCCAGAGCACTTAAAAATGCCTACTTGCCCAACTATGAGATTTTGCAAGGTTTTAAGAGTCAGGAACAATATATTGCACAACAAGGACGACTCTGTGAAGTTCCCTGAAGTCCACAGCAAAATTCCCATTGACTCAAGCACAGCCAGGACTTCCTATTAATTCCCCAGAGGTCAGCTGAGTTCTCAGTGCTGAGAACTGTGAGCTGTGTGCATTGCAGAGAGCAAGTATCACCAACCTTTCAGCTTGCACTCATTCTTCTTGTGATCGTTTTTGCATGTGGTGGTTTCAGCTTTGTATGCTTTACAGATCAAGAAGCTACCACAGCATTCTGGGTTTGTTTTACTTATTTCATGCAATAACAAAGCATGGTCACTTTCTGTTTTCCAACCAAAAGTGCTGCAGGGGTGGAAATTAGATAAAACTTCATAATTAATCTGTTTTTCCACAGCCTAGCTCTTTTTAATTACCCACTTATTGCAGATTAGTTACTAAAACTTCCCTGCTTCAAAAAGGCTTAAAATCTTGTCTCTTTAGCTTCAGTTACACATTATCCACAGAGCTTAAACTGTTCTTGCCTTTCCACTGCATATATGGAATCTGAAGACAAACTTGGATTTGGATGAATTGTTGTCCCCATGAGGACAGTAGTTGACCACAGAAAACCATCACAGTTCTTTGGCAGCGCTGCTCCTGACAGCTCCCAGCATCACAACCTCTCCACCTTCAGAGCCTCCACAGCCACGTGACAAAGATGAGACTAAGATAATTTTCATAAACAGATAGAACCTGAGCTATGGGAAAATTTGCAAGTTTGGTTTGCTCAGGTTCTTGTGAATTTTTCCTGCAGTTTGTCTATATTCTACATGTGCTTTTGCAACTCCTAAATTTCACTTCGAGTTTCAGGTTCAAACAAGAATGTTAAAAGCTCAAATTGAAACTCACTTGAAACCATCAGGTTTCACTTGCAAAATTGTAAGTGGGCTTCAACATTTCAAAGGTGAAAATTAAGGAATTCATGTGAAAATTGCCACTGACAGTTTTATAGCTGAATGAAAGTAGGCAAGTTTTGCATGGCTCTGTAGGAAACATTTCTCCTGGTTCTACTCTTACTGTATGTGCAGAGATGGGCGCTTCACACTCACCTAAGATGTTGAAGTACTCTAATATGCCAGATGATTCTTTTCTTTAAACTGCTACTTAAAATCTCTCCTCCTTACTCTCTCTGGAGCAGAACTAGCCCCCAGACCTTTGGGCAATGAACTTTTATAATAATTCCCCCAAAATCTCTTCCCCTATTTAGGACTAAGGAGTTCCTTGCCCATGGCTATGCACCATCTGTCATTATCTACTAAGACTAAAATGCCAAAGATGGCCTTCAGCTGTCAGCTCTGTCCCTCTGAACAGGGTGTTACAGGATGTCTCATTCAGCATTTGCAGTCACAGGAGAGGGGAGATTCTTTCGTTCAGAGCAGGGAATAGCCTCCACAGCTGCAGAGCACAGGAGGCCCAGGGAACTTCCTAAGACCAGCAGCTGTGGAAGAAAATTTTGGCTGGATTGGTCCATTATTGTTGATGCACATAAGGCCTCAAAATCACTGTCAGGAAATTGTGCACATGCAGAAATGTCTTATTTTTCATATTAGGCATGCAACTGTATAATAGTTAAACCTTGCTTTGATGTTGTGTTCAGCATTGTTAGTATTAATAAAAAATTGTGCTGGCTCTTCCAGCCAAGTCATATTTAAATGAAAACTCAGACCTGCCACCACCTCTCTTTTCAACTAAACCAGTCCTCCAGTGCAGCAATCATGACTTGAAAAAGTCATCACAAGTATGATATTAAACTAAGTCAGCATCTCTTCCTTCATACTGTAGTATGTGAGAAGTTAGGAACATTCACTTTTCACTCTGTGACTTAAACACCAATTATTTACAATCCCAAAATACCCTGCAGTATTGCTGTATGCCCAATCTTTGCAAAAGTTCATTTCTTAGAAGTTTCCTAGGAGACCTACATGAAGACAATGAAAACTAACCCAGTGTTCAGCACAACACTATTTTTAGTACTTCTGGCTCTGTCATTATGCACAACCCTGAAGATGGGGAGATTTCCTGTCACTCTGAGCCAAATTGCTTGAGCCTTTGTGTAAACTCTGAACTAACCCATTATTTTTGCACCTTGATTTCAATCCCTGTAACATAGAGATAACTCTTGCCTAACTTCGCACAGGTGTGTGTTTACCTCACGACCCTCTGATATCCTTGGATGCAAATTCAGAACATAATTAACAATACAGTAAGCCCAGCAAGGGCTAGGAAGATATTTTTGCACAACATTCATGCAGACACTAGACACGATTTATCTATTTTCTTCCAGATTCAGTCTGAGGTGAAGTGGCAAAGACTGCCCCTCCAAATCTAATGCTCTACAAAGCAGCAGCATCCCCTACTTCATACCCTGCGGAGCAAGCCAGAACCTAAGAAACAGACTTGCTCAACAGCTGAACAACAAAGGCAGAAACAGATCCATTCAGCAAGGAGAGCCAATGGAGTCAGAGAGAGAGCCAAAGCCACCAGCTTCTTCCTGCTGGCTATGCAAGTAAGAAAGAAGCCCAGAACAATGGAGAGAGCAGAACAGCATTGCACTGGGGTCATTTGGTTTATTTCCCAAATTGCTGCTAACAGATGCCTTGAGGGAAAATTTGCTGTGCATTGCTGCTGCCTCATCACCCTGGAGCCATGTACCCCATGCTCAGTTTGGCAATCTGCTTCATCTACCCAGGCAGAGATCCAGACATCAATGGGCCCATGTGGGGGTGGCCCTAACTCCACTGGCTCCCCTGTGTTTTGGATCCATCCCTAGAACTAGTAATTATTACTTTGGCAGTGCTTGCCTGTCGGAGAGCATCTCCCAGCCCACCCCAGTGGGGTCATGAAAAAAGTGCAGTTAAGAATGATACAGAATGGGTCAACTGACAAGCAGAAAATTATCAAAGTCCAACTTGATAAGGCCAGGGACAGAGGATTGTGAGGTGGGGGAGGTCACTCCAGGAAAGAACACCAAAAGGAACAGATCATGGGAAAGGACAGAGAATCTGAGGAACAAACATAAACGAGTAGTATAACATAGCGGCCCCCAACCTATACACTGAAGGCAACACACAGTAAAGTTTCTTGTGACATAGGAAATGAAAATGTTGTGACGATGGCATGAAAAACAAATTACAACGTTACCAAGAGTGTGACAGTAAGCCAATGCAGGTTGGGAAGCACAGCTCTCTATCTCCCTTTACTAAGTTAAAATCACTCCACCTGATTCCCCTCCAAATTTGGGGAGCAGGGGGTGGTGTGTGTGGAAATAAGCATCTCTGGTTAGAGAAATTTGGCTCTGGAGTTGGCCAGCTCTAGCTGGCTACAGCATGTGTAGGCACACCCTGCAGTCAAGATAAAACAGTCACAGCCTATTTTCCTACGGACAAGCAAATGCCACACAAAATGTCCCCAGCACTGCTTGTGGCCGAACTGGCCTCTGATTCTTAGTGCTGCTCATTTTGGTGCTCTTGCAAATAAGATGGTGACAGACATATGGAAAAGTGGCAAATTCTGCTTTCTGGGCTAATCCTGTCTCAGAGTATGATCTTAACTTCCAAAGGTCCAACTCTGCTACACTTGACAAGTACCCAATATACCACATAAAAAATTTTAAAGATTCCTGCTGGAGATCAGATGAAGGAAAAGACCCCTCCTGTGAGAATCAGAAGATAATCAAATTTCTTCATTTTTAACCAAATAAACACTGGATTGTTTATCTTCTTGTCCCCATTTCATGTACATGGCGATTCTGAAATATTTCTGTTTATTTTATAATATGCAGCAAAATGAATGTTCCTTACACACTGAAATAAACAACCCTTTTTCCCCTGCTATACACACACACAAAATTCTACACATAAGAAACTTCCTTCCACATCCTTCCTTTGTGGTTGTGCGCTCCTCTGGGGCTGACAACTCCCAGCAGATCCAACAGAACACTTACTATTGCTTTCAGTCAGAATATGACTGCACCCTTTTCTTATAGCAGGCAGAGAGTTAATTGAACAGAGTTGAAGATGTATTGTAGGAGACAGGAGTAAATCGAATTATATGAAAACATTCCCACGGTTTTGATTTACTTCACAGAAAGAAGCAAAATATTAGACATCTTATATTACTTCACATTTGCCTGGAGGGCAAATGTGAGGTAAATGTTCAGAAAATTCTAAAAATGTAGCAATAAGCTCCTTCTAAGTTCTGTATTTTAAGAATGTATTACTGAGAATACAATGTTATTCTAAGATGCTGAACAGAAGTCTCTAAACCCATTTCAGAGGGCAACAGTTTCCACTGGTTTAGATGGGATATTCCTTTGCAAATCTGAAATTGTGAACTAATAAAAATTGTAAACAAGGGCTCTTGAAGCAGTGAACAGGGCAAGTTTGTAGTGCTGCTGACATCTACTGAGAGAAAGCCAAACTGCACATCTTTGCAAAGGGATGAGCCTCCCTTGGCCCTCATTTGTTGTTTGCTCTTCTAGTTTTCAGCTGCATTTCATGCCTGCTTGCATATTTATTAATTATCTTGTATCAATATTCACTTGCTTCATTTAAGGTCAGTAAGTCAACAGATATGTTATAAGAAAAGTCAGGGAGGAAGTAAAAGGGGCCTTCAGGAGGTGGCTGTATCCTCTATATAAATGCTGCAGACTTGTTCTTATAGTTGTAAATCTGGAGGCTCAGATTGACCCACAGCGTCAGGTGTATCAGGATACACTTCCAGTTCATACTGACTGCACAGAAAGCCTTCAAACTGGGGCAGCTGAAGCCAAAATCCTCATAGTACAAAACACTGCAGTTAAGAAACCATGCTGCAAAAGTAATATTGAAAATGTAGTATCATTTGTTTCCTACAGAAAACAAATCATTTAGCTAAACTATGGCAGGAATAAAAATATCACCACTATGAGAACTCAGAAAAACAAGTCAGAAATACTTTCTCGTGTGTGTGTCTGTTGTCACAGTGACATATGGCAGTGACACTATTCCGGCAATTCAAGAAAAACTTTTGCTGGTATCTTGTGCATTATAAAGCGTATTCTTTCCCCATGCTGAACAAAGAAGAATTCATAGCCATCCATAGAGCCCCAGCATCACTACAGGTCTCTTGTCTAGGGATTTCATTCTACAACAGGAAAGGTGTGTCTATCTCAGTCTGGTAACAGCAGTTTGGGGGGGGGCGGTGTGGGGAAAGAAACAACATAAAATTCTAATAAAGTTGGAGCAAGTCAGAATGGTAATGATTGAGTGGGCATGTGTTTCTCCGCTTCTGGGGTAATTTTTTCATCATTGATGTTACATTGAATTTACAGGGTTATAAATAAAAACTAATTTAGCAAATAAATACTTGTAACATAGGGCAACATGATAAACCAGCTTAATTAATTTTATTTCTCAAATAAGAGAAACCTTCACAGTCAAAATTAAATATCACGTTACAAGATTTGATCTAAGTTGTTATGAAATGCCCCTGTGACCTTGACAGGGCCAGGATTTCAGTGTCTGCAAGAGCTTTTCACAGTTGTTTTCTGCAGATTCTGAAACAGATATAAACATGAGATCTTTGGCTCATGTATCTGTTGTATAAAATATCTCCATCACTAATTTTTGGTCACACGGGACTAAATTCCAACTTTTTGAGGTGAGTAGGTCCAATGGATAAACCTGATACACACTCAGCGCCCACTCAGGTTCTGCTCTGAAAATCACACCTAGGCTAAAAACTGCAGCACAGGGTTGGAAACCCTCTCCTGACTGTTCTCTGAAGGATCTATGCCTCAGTTATCACCTTGAATTTTTCTTCATACCTAAAGCTTGGCTTCTACATAACATTTTGACATGCCGCATGGGAAGACTATACAATTCAGCACTTACCAGCAGGATTCCTGCAGTCATCACTCATGTCTGATCCAGAATACTTTCCTATTGCTCACGCTGGCCTCCTCAGAAAAAGTAGCTGCAACCTTGTTTGTCTTCCAAGAGTAGGAAAAGGTGGGATATACTGCTTCTCCACCAAAAGAATGCTTTGAAGAGCAACTAGAACCTAATCTTTCTCTTCAACATGTCAGATGGGTTTGAACCCATGGTCTCCCTCTCCCTGTGGTTTGCTAAACTGGGTAACAGCTTTCCCTGAGGACATAAGCCTACACCAGTAAAGCACAGTTTGCAGGCCCCTGGCTAATGAATTTTTCAGAGACATTCAACAAACAGACCTGAAGGGAACAGGCTCTCTGCAATAAGAGGATTTAATCCCAGCTGAATTCTATGGACACCTAATCATCTGATGGTGTGATTTCAGAGAAATTACCATCACTTAGCTTCTGAAAAGAAATACCCAGGAACCTTATTTCCTGTCAGACTGCTAATCCAGAGTACCCCGAGGTACTTCCCTACTGTTTGTCTTCTTGCTTTCTGGTGTGATCTGGACTTTACACAGATCTTTCAGAGGGGGCTTCTCACATATTCTATAAGAAGCCCTGGCACTGAAATCATGGCTGGGCCTTTTACTCTGTACTCAGAGTTCTAAAAACCGCACAGCACAGTGCTCAACACTGTTACATCTAATTCTCAGAAAATCCCTTAATGAAATGCCATTTATACACTCACATCAATGCACTTACAACAGGCATTTAGGAGGGTTCAGGATCTAGTGCAGCAAAATCCCACGGCCTGGTACTCGGATGGAGCTCTAACACACTGAAATGTTTAAAAATACACAGATCAGAAATAAAGATGAGTGAGCAGACATATTTGAACAACTGTTCCTGAACAGAAATCATTTCCTTATTCTATTATAAATCTATTTCTGATTACCTAAAAGGAATGTTGAAACACATGACTTTGTAGAAAAAACTTGGTTCCAAAGATGAGTCTCTGAAAAGGCTCATTCTGGCTTGCACTTATTGAAAACCAAGGCACTCAATATCAACATTTTGGCAATTCAAATAACAAAGACTGCCAAAAATATGTTGTCTATCAAACATACACGGAAGAAAGATGTTAGAATATTAAGAACAGATGTCACAGATATCTTCGAAAATACTCATGCTCCCCAAGTACTCTGCAAGGCAATATGTACAAAACCTCATAGAAAGATTAAAGTAATGCATCTTGTTCAAATGCTTCTAACTGTCATATATGTGTGTAAACTTATTTATAAAATATGCACCTTTAAAGATGTTAGAAAAGAGGATTGTGTTATAATTTGATAAAGGCCTTGTATCTTAAAACTTGAGCTTTAACAGTTCAATAACACAGTGAAGACTACTTTTTACAGGATGTTATGTAAACCATTTTGTTGTGTGTGTGCAAGGTTTTCCATTTATTGAGTATTCATTTATTTACATTTTAATTATTATTCTACTGACAAATTAAGTTTAGCAAAAAATTCCTTTTAGAGAAACATCTAAACAACTCAATGAAAGGAATCTTTATATAAGAATAGCTTGTTGTTTAAAATTAAAAGACCACTTAGAAAACCAAAATATCTTAAGGGTTCATTTGAGCAGGTACAGAACATGCTTTCTTCCTCTGCTCCATTTATTTGCAGTATTAACAATTTTAAACAGTAAAAATTAAGTCAATTACCAAACCAAAAATCATGGGAATTGGCCGATTTATTTATTTGTAAACACAGGAAGCACTGAATTCTTTATAACTGACAGAATTAATTTTACCTTTAGGGCTGATGTTCCAGATTTCAGGCATAGAAACTCACCTTACACAATTGAAGCCAAGATTTTCATGTATGATTGATTCAGGTGATAGAGTGTTAAAGAAAAAAAACCAAACCAAAACACCACCAACAAAAGAAAACAAACAAAACTGCCCCTAAACCCTACTGAATATTTTAAAGTTCACAATAAAATAATGTGCAGTGACACCATTGTGTTTCTAACGGGATGACATTTTCAAGTAACAGCCAAGAAACCAGAACATAGCAGTTTGAACTAATGATTCTGAGTTTTCAAATTTTCCTACTGAAATCAGAATTTCAGTAAGAAGTGGCTCAAGGCTCTATAAGACAGGCCACCAAAGACAGGCACTCATGTGAGCATGCAGAGCCAAACCAGACTTGTCTTTATTTTAAATTTAAACCTGTCTCCAAGCTAAACTCAACTAAACATTTTCTGAGGTAAAATATTTACTATTTGATGTTAAAATGACTGTGCTGAACTCTGAAATGTCATGTTATGGATGATATAAGAGTAACGTAATAATGTTATTGTAAGACAATACACTCCAAGAATGTAATAGTAGCAACAACACTGGCATTTTCTGTCCTTTAAATTTTTTAAAACAGGGCTCATTTCTTCTTACAGTACATTGCTGCCAGGATAATAGCAACACAGTGCTGACAATACAACAAGAATGCTTTCCCGGCCAAGGGCGGGCCGGGCGCCCTGGGCGCTCGCAGGGCCCGGCTGTGGAGCCGCAGGCCGCGGAGGCCCGGCCGGCGCGGCTCCCGCGTCCCAGCCCGGGGAATCGCCACCGTGTGTGAGGCCGTCATGGCACACGGGCTCTTTAACCCTCTTTGCGAGAGTACACATTCACAGCCTTTGCCGAACCAGGCTCTAAGACACAGTTTCTTTTCTTTCTTTTTTCCTTTTTTTTTTTTTCCTCTTAAATCACCCCCTTACAATTAACAGATGTGAAGGCAAACTTGGCATGTACAGATGGCTTAATTTTTTTCCCTTTGAATAACCTGGTTATATCCAGTTTCCGCAGCAATTGTAAGAGTGTTTACATTGCGGAGGTTTTTTTTTTTCATTTCCCTCTTTTAATAATAGAA
>VYZT01049522.1:25326-102612 GCA_013400735.1 Pomatostomus ruficeps
TCACCCCGGGCTGGGCCGCCCCGGTCCCCCTCACCCCGGGCCGGGGTGCTCTCCACAGCCCCAGACCGGGCTGCGCAGTGTCTTTCAGGGCGCAACTCCTGCTTTGTGTGTTTCCCCTCTTCTGAATCTCTGTAAGGTGGTCTGATGTTTAATTAAAGTATCATGAAAATCCAGATAGTTAATTACATGATTATATCAGCTTGACAGAACATCAGAAATCCAGAGACACTCGTGTTGGAGTTGGAGCTATGCTGTTTGTCAGAAGCTACAAACAGGCCAGCTATATTCCTCAAGCAATGGGAACAGAAATAGGATCAGGCAAGGTTGCATATACCTGTATTGTCAATAAAAATATCAAAAGATGTTTTCAAACCCTCTTAATTTTCAAACTTTATCATGGTTGGTTACTCTACTGACATGAGATTACACTACCTAGCACACCACTGTTCATTAGCAGAGCTTCATTAACCCAGGCAGAGCTTGGCGCTAATGAGATTCCATTGCTTCCATCGGCCTCTCAAGCCAGGCAGGGTTCTGGGGTGCTGCCTGGCGCCTCACGGCATGACACCAGGAGTGCATTAATTATACAAAACACTAGTTACAATCTGCAAACCCTAAAACGAGTCCCAAACAAGGCCATTTTTGGGTCGGGGCAGGGTGGGGGGAGCAGGAGGGGAATCGGTTTCTCTCTGCCTTAGGGCTTAAAATTACTATGGCAGCCTTTAAACATTGGCACAACGACAAAAGCCACAAAATGCTTTGTATGGCACAGCTCTGCAGTGGGGAACAGGGTGATCACAGAGAAGACATCAACTCTGTGGACAGTAGCACAAATTGGGACTTTCCTGAGGACATGGATCAATCAGACATCACCTGGGTTTAAGCATCTAGTCGAACCACAAACAATGCACTCCTGGGCAGGTGAAACAAATAGCATCGCTGATTCAGACTGATCATGAGTCTCAGTTGTTCCAGCTGTTCTGAAAAACTCTCTTCTCCTGGCAGGCTGTGTGCCAGATTGAGTATTGTACTTACACAGCTGGCAAAGAATCATAAAGGCAGCATAACCATCACTCTGGGGCTGCTCCAGCAAAATAAAAACCAGGAGTAAGCGTGTATCCACATCGCATCCTGGTTTAACTAGTACTGTTGAGTGATCCTCTATTCTACAGCACTAGTATAAAAAGAGTAAAACCATAACCTGGGAAAACATTTCATGCTGCAGTAACAGGCTGTAAGTAGGTCTCCTGGTGCTCCATGGGCTAAACATGGCCCCGTGGTCCTTGATCAAAGCCCATGTACAATGTATTTAAATGCTATTTGATCCAGGGCAGCCCTGTGACATACAACCCTCCTACAAACATTCTCTTCTATTACTACCACAGATATCCATCTCACTGCACTGTCCAGGCAACAAAGTACGGATTTCATATCAAGTTCTGTGATAAAGTGTAATCTGACTCTCATGTCTCCTCTACTCCACCAGTAAAGCTATTTACTTAGACATCAATTTAGCTGGGAACATAAGTATAGGCTGGGTTTAAGAGTGAGTGTTATGCTGTCCTTCCTTACACATGTGGAAAAAGTGTACTGGGTTTTCATCCTAATCTCTACATCAGTGATTCTTAGAGCCTCCAAATATTTTGGAGCTGTCCTTTCTTACACACTAACGCACAAAAAAGAGCACACCAAGTCCTCTGGAGCACTTCCCTCCAAAGCTGTGGCAGAGAGTTATGGACCACATACACAAGTTAGACAGATGTGACACAGACTGAAATACAAACTGCTGCTCTCTCCAGACCTATGAAACTTTATCTCTCATCACCCTGTTTTTAAAAGATAGGAAAAGTGCAGTTCGGGTGCACTAGTAAAAGCACAGTCTGATCTCTGTGGAGAGAAGAGGGAGCCCCTACTCTAGTGTGTGATACTTCATAAGACAGGCATAACAGATGAAATATGACATGGTACTTTGCCAATTACCTTTATGCTAAAAGCCAAACACAATCGATAACCCTGAGAACTGGAAACTTGCAAGACAGAGAACAGAGCTATTTTCAACATCTGGCTAATATACCTGACCTGTACTCTTTTCTGCAGGAGGATTCTGATAACCTAATAACAATATATGCTCTTTGCTGGGTTGGTTTTGGTTTCAGTTATGGGGTTTGGTTGGGGTTTTTTGATTGTTTGTTTTAAACAGAGTGCTATTTATAAAGCAAGTAAGTGATAGCTTTACATCTAATTAAATATTTATTTAACATTTTTTCTACATCTTGCTTTCTTTTCATTTTTAAAATTTCATATAATATAAGCATGTGGTACATAAGCACAAAAGTCAGCTTGTAATGTGTGTAGCACCTAGAAATTTGTTATCTTTGGATCTCTACAAAACTTAATAATCATTTAGAAAATAAAAACACCCAAATAGAGAAGTGAGTTAACATTTTAAATGTACATATGTCAAGTGTATCAACAGGCATTAAGTACAAACCTATAAACATCATTTCCTCTCTACTGTATGGTAGTTTGAGTCAACCGAAGGGTCAAGACAAAGCTTGAGCTCTTTTGCCTTTAGACAAAGCACAAAAAGAATGCATAAAGAGAATTTTCATCTGCTACACATGATTTCAAGCTAATTTTATTACTGTTTTTATCAGCATTTTTCCTTCTTGGGAAAAAGTAATCTGTGTTGGAACAGGCAGAGCTGATAAGCAAAGCATTTACCCATACTGCCCCCTCCTTTCAGCAAGATCAGAAAACAAAACTGGAGGAGGAAATCAGAACTGTCAATGTATTTCAGATTCAAGACCTGATGAGCAATTTTCCTTAAATTCCATGGAAGTTAAGGTATTCAAATGACACCCTCAGGTTTAACCATGAGTACAGCTGGAAAGAGTGGCTGCCTTGTAACAGAGGGGAATGCTGCAGTCATGGCATGGGCAGCACACACAAAGCAACAGCACATCCCCACATCCCAGTTATCCAGTTACCTCTCCAGTGCAGAGCGGTGCTCTGCAGTCAGTGCTCTGCAGGCACCTGCAGATGAGGACTGAACACTTTCCCATGGGGGATCATTCAACAGATAATTCCTCTGTTACAAGAGCTGCTTAATATTCACAACCTACGTTTTCCCCTTAGATTTATCCATTCCGCTTTATTCCCTGTCTTTCCTCAAGTGCACCTCTCTGAGCAATAAACCTCTAAATAATTTGTCTTCCTCCTCTGTGCTCCTGTAACAATGAATAGATTGCATTTTCTGAACTATAACACTACAAATTTCCGGTGCATAGTTTTAGCAATAAAGAATTAGGTATTCTAATAAATACAAGGATAAAACTAAGGAAAATTAATTACTAAGCTATAGATCAATGAGCAAGAGGTGAAACCACCAAAGAGATGCTCTTATTAGGTTATCAAACTCAAGGCTGATTTATAGCTTTCACTGTGCTTCCTTATCCATCACTTTTATAGTATGTAGAAAGGGTTACAAAGCACAAATTGCCTTGTTTTAATTAACAGTGAAGTTTTTGATAGCATGGCTATCCTGATCTGAGTCTCAGTTACTTTTTCTGTTTTCAAAATATGAAAGCAGAAAACATATTTTATTAATCTGGGAGAGCTGTGACAGAACTGAATACAACACGTTTGTCAGCCTACAACTTCCTAACATGCTTGCCTGTGATTTGCCCAAAAATGACAAGCTGTGGAGCAGCCCTGCTGAAAAGGCTCTGATGGTCTTGGTAAAGAGCAGGCTGCTCGAGCCAGCAGTGCACCTGGTCAGTGTGGAGAAGGGGAGACCTCGAGGGGATTGAACAGCTTCCTCCAGTGCCTATAAGGTCATCATCAAAAGGCAGAGCCAGGCATAAGCTGAAACAAGGGAGGCTTCGTCCCCAGCCTTACACGACAGCCCTACTTGGGAACAGGTTATCCTGAGGGGGTATATAATCTCCATCCTTGGAGGACCAGTCTGAATTAAGGCCCTAAGCAATGTCATCTGGCCTCAGAACTGAGTGCTTTGCGCAGGAGCCTGGCCAGGAGCTCTCTTGACGTCCCTTCTAACCTGAACTGCCACACAAACCCAGCCTGACGCAGGAACAACTTTGTCAGCTAGCACAGGAGACTTTCTGAATTGTACTCAACATGTCTGCCTCTCCCACCTCCGAAAGGGATGACGACCTGTAGGTCAGACTAACACAGTAGTCCCCTAGAACTTTCTTAATCCAGTGGCAGAGCACAACTCAGCCAGTGACTCAGTAACACTGGCAGCCAGCTTACACTTGTGCTCCTGCCGGTGACAGCCAGCGTAGGGAACTGCAGAAATGTGCTGATGTTGACAGGCTGGGCTGTGGGGAAGCATAAATTAAACTGAAAGTGGAAATTGAAGATTACTAAATCCTGAGTACACTTCAGAAGAATTCCTCATTTTGTCCAGGGCCCCCAGCAACAAAGGTACAGATCATCTCAAAATTATAATAACAATTTTTAAAAAGCATGAATGGAGTAATTTTAATATAATGTGGAAATAACTCTTCAACCTCAGAGACATGATTCACTCCTCCTGAAATAAGTGGTTCTGCAATTATAGCCCACAGTAGAGGTTTTTTTAAAGAATATAAGTTGCACAAAAACGAAACATGCTTTTGCTAGCCATTCCCTCATCATAGTTATAATACCAGGATCAGATCTGGACTACAACCAGTATTACATTCAGTCTTGTAGCTTCATTGCTACCTTTTTTAAATACTTCTGTAGATATAAACATCTCTTCACTGTTTGTAAGGGATATGACATTCTTAACACTATCACACTACCAAAAATAAAAAAGATAAGAAAGTATCTTTAAAATATTGAGAATAATATGTAAAAATGATTATTTATAATTTTCTTTTCAGCACAGTTTAAATGGTTACCATAGCTGGAATAAAGTACAGTGAGTTGCCAGGAATTTCAGAAAAGGCCCTTCCACGCCAGGAAAAGTTCAGTTGCATTCTACTTTAATGGCTTCTGGCAAGCTTGCACTATTGTTTTTGTACAAACAGAAGTAAGTTTGATACAAATAAAAAACGGAACTTTATGTGAATGAAGCAAACATCAAATTCCTTAATCTTCAAAAGAAACTGTATCCCTGAATAATTAACTATGATATATTTATAAAACTAGAATAATTGAAAACAGAATTCTAAGTTGATTCATGTGGACTGCGCTGAAATATTTATTATTGCAAGTCCAGAAGATCTGTCTGGGTTTTGTCACTGGAAATGTCTAAACTCAGTGTCCAGATGTTTATTTAAGTTGCTCCCACATAGTTCTAATGTCAATTACCAGGGGTTATCAGAGAGCATCACTGTGTATCTTCCTTGACTAATATTCTCATTTCTTCTGCATCTTTGATGTTTTCTTTCATTAAAATTCCTGGCTCACAGCCACAAAAATCTGCCGCGCAGGCAAAAAAACTGGTCTGCAGACATGACACATGATGATGCCCAATGTCTGTGCAAGGATAATATTTATCATCAGCTATCATTTAAGCAGTACTATAATCAGCACAATGCCAACTTAAAGCAGTTCTGAGAAAGACATGTGAGACCAAGGAATAAGAATTTCTAGTCAATATGGAATAACTTGGGTCAGTAAAGAAAATATTATTACATATAAGAAAGGTTTTGTGAGTCTGTGTGGCTTGGGGTTTGTTTTTTTTTCCCCATAAGGAAAAAGCAGGGGGAAAGTCAATGACAAAGTAATTTCACACATAATTACAANAAAATCAAGGGGTTCATTTTGTTGTAGGCAAATTCTGGAAGGTTCATTTTTAAAG
The DNA here is from genome assembly GCA_013400735.1 of Pomatostomus ruficeps. Lineage (NCBI taxonomy): Eukaryota > Metazoa > Chordata > Aves > Passeriformes > Timaliidae > Pomatostomus > Pomatostomus ruficeps. The sequence goes on from VYZT01049522.1 coordinate 31,142, forward strand.
ATTTGTAAGAAAACAGCAAATCAATGTTAATTCAATATAAGTGGACGTAGAACTATAAGATGGCTGAAGAAAAGAGTGCCAATGCCATTTCGTGTTTCCAAGTTAGTACCCAGGTACTAACACCAGGTTCCTCTCTTGGTTAGGAATTTTAGTTCTCATTGATCTGTAAGAGACAGGCACCTTGCAACTTCAAGGGAAAACTGCCTAAATGACTTGGAAATGTAAATCTCACTGATTATGTAATTTACTCTCCCTACACTGTCAGTTTGGGAAGATGTACCCACCTACCAGGTGAAGCCCTAAAGCTGGGCATTCAGCCTTGCAGAGAGTCGTTCTCCCTCACCAAGATCCCCTACAAATGGTGTCACTGCACGTCCAGATTCAGCTGTGATTCTGCAGTACAAGTTTTGTCACAGTAATTGTGCCCAGTGCAGCACAGGTCAGGCAGTGCAGAGGACAGACTCAATGTAAAGATGGATGCAGGAGATCTCATGCTGTTACAGCCAGAGCTGCAGTACTCCCACCACGGTCTGACTACTCTCTGAGTGAATTTAATGTCTATGTTACTGCCATCAAGTAACAATTGAGAAAATATTTTTCAGGAAAAAAAAGAAAAAATGTACAAAAATGTTACAACTGAAATTTCTATTCACAAGTGTACAAAGTATCTGCTATCAAGTGCCCAGATTCCGAGACTCCGAAAACCTTGGACTGCAACCACTTGCCACATTATATCACTGTCTTGATCTAATAAGCGAGGACATTAATACCAGCTGTGTGGAGAGAGGGAGGAAATAGGAATATGTTCATTAAGCATTATGGCTCCACTTATATCCCTCATGATTTCAGTGGAGATCTGCCAATTCATGCATGACACAATTAAGGTCCCCAATATTAAACCTGAAAGAAATGCAATGAGGGTGTCAATACAAATTCTTACACATTTTCCTGTCAAGAAGTCTCTCTTAAACTTACTGCTGGAGGACACATTCATTCATATTTAGGTGATTAGAAGTGAAATGCTTAGTTCAATGATTCTAGCAAGTTTAAAATCAATTTGCTTCCCACACACATTTCACTGTGCTCATTTGTGTCTCCTCACATCCAGTAAATGGTTCACAACTCTTATTCACAAATTCCCTTGCACACAGAGATTAAACAAAACACAGAGCCAATATCCCAGTTCAACAGAGCACTTGCACATGAATGTTCCTAGAGGAATCAAGATTTGACTACACTTCAGTGTTACAGTGAAGCTTTCATGCTTCACCAAATCAAGGGGCAATTTAGTAAAAGCTAAATAACCAAATGATGAGAACAGTTGCTTTAAACAAGAGATGACTAAATGGCTCTAAAGTTTTGCATACATAATAATAAGCACAGTGTGGATTTACAAAGGAGTCAAATGCAGTTGCGCATCCATATCCCATGAAAAGTCAATGTGATTGGGAAACGTTTGGGCTGCAGGCAGCTAACATCTGCCCACCACAGTGGCAGCAGTGACAGAGCAAGGCAGAGAAGGAGAATAAAGCACAGTCATTAGCTGACTGAAAAAGAAAAAATACCACAACAAAATAAATGTTTCCACACAGCTGTCTTTTCTACTTCCCTTTCTCTCCCAGAACGTGGGAGTTCACAGCCTAAACCCAAACATTAGGAGACCAGGAAATTGCAATGGTGATCTCCATACATACCTCCCTAAAAGCAGTGAATTTGCAAAAAAACCTGTAAACCACAAACTAAGGGAAAATACAGGTCAGTTAGCACCTCCCTGGAACAAGGTCAACATGCAACACCTACACCCTGAACAATTTGTCCTTACAAAATACTTTGGAGAAATTATGCTTCTTTCTTATATTGCTTTGAAAAAGAAGCACAGCTGGGAAAGCTGAGAAAAGCTACCTACAGCAGAGTCCACAGGGTCGGGCACAGCTTCTTCCAACACAGGACTCCCTCAGCTTGTCCTCTTTATGCCATTCATTTTCATTTGTGATAAAAGGCCAGTTGCAACTCCCCTGGCCCAAGGACACTCCTTGCAGGCATTAACTTGCTGAAGGCAGAGGATGAGCCAGATGTCACCCAAACCATGCCAGGAATGCTCTGTACTGATCCTACTACAGATCACTTTCACTGGCAAAACCCAGCATGGAGGAGGTTCGAGCCTCCTGGATCCAGGGAGCTGGCCCTGCAGTGGAGCTGCACAAAGAAACAAACCAGCAGCCACATGCACACCTACAGCTCGGGCTGCTCGGTCCGACCGCCGGGAGGCTGCTAAAGGCTGCCAGCTTGTGGTGTGTCTGCGAGCTCCACGCAGAAACCCCAAAACGACTGCCTGCGGCTGCTCACCGACCATGACCAGCTCTTGCGTGGCTTCCCACTCAGCTTTTGATTCATCAATCAGTAGCACCTGGGTGTTGTTTTCGCTGACTCCTGATGCTGCGTCCTTGTGACAGGTTCAGAAATTCCACAGCAGAGTCGCAGTTTCCGTTTTCTCACTCTGCCAGCCCCATGCCCTCCACACAGCAGCTCACAGCTTACTGTCACTCATTTTTTTTTCATCACATGGCCCTTAGAAGTAGTCTACAAGCCATTAGACAGAAAACTACCGACAGAACTATAAAAAACAGGAAAAGCTTCTGTCCCTTCTGTACCCTTAGTTATTCTTAAAGTCCGCCAAAAATANAGAAAGGTTTTGTGAGTCTGTGTGGCTTGGGGTTTGGTTTTTTTTCCCCATAAGGAAAAAGCAGGGGGAAAGTCAATGACAAAGTAATTTCACACATAATTACAAATGGAATTGATGGATCTGTAACTCTGGAAACCACAATTACATCAAGACTTTTATAGTAACCAGGAGACAACACAGACCACTCGTAACAGTGACTGAAACAGAAAGCGCTTATCACAGAGTCTCAGAAGGTTTCATACATTCAAATACAAGTAACAGCCNAGAAGTAGTCTACAAGCCATTAGACAGAAAACTACCGACAGAACTATAAAAAACAGGAAAAGCTTCTGTCCCTTCTGTACCCTTAGTTATTCTTAAAGTCCGCCAAAAATAAAGTACAGCAGCATTTAGGTTTTTCTTCAAGTATTATATCCTAAATACTTAGCACAATTTTTTAGGTGGCTAAATACTCTAGATGACGTTATCACCACAGCAGGCAAACCAGATTGCATGTTCTCTCCCTCAGGAAGGGTTAAAGCTGCTGCACAGAAAATCTGTTACAGGACTTTTCTTCTGTGCAGTCTGGGAATCGGGTACTCCCAACAACTCAGAAATCAAGGGACTGCAGCCGGTGCTGCACAGAGCGCTGCTCACATGCTACAGCTCTCTGACTCACAGAACACACTGCAGCTCTGTGCCCTCCCTCACACCTGCAAGACTGGCCAGCTTCAGGTCTCACAGGTCTTTTCTCAAACTTGCATTCCTTGGCTTCTCTCCCTACATAGCCATTGTTTCCTAGCTCCATCTCCACGCTTTCCTTGTGAAGCACTGACGCAAAAGAAGTCCAATTTTCCTCTAAATTTTACACGGTCAAAACAAAACATTATTCACATGAACAACTTCAAAAATATATTATCCATTCTTTATTTTTACTGTGTTAACAGCCCATTCCAATATAACAGTTCATTCTCAAAACAGAGAACAAGCTCCTCAATTCCCAATACACATTTTGAAATGATCTGGAACTGGGGAAGAGTGAAACACAACAGCAATACCATACTTAATCAGAAACTTTTTTCAGTATGACTAAACCATTTAATGATTCATCCTCTCATTACCTAACAAACCCTTTCATGATCTTCTTGTACTCTAACCTTTCACAAACTTCTGGATTGCACATCCTCCTTAATGTAGGACTCTTTTTAAACTTGACTTTGCTTTCTTATCATTCACAGAATCTTAGTTCAAAGTGCATACCTGTGCTCAGAACCAACAGCCCCCAGGAAAGCTTCTAGGTTTTGCTAATTTTTAAATAATAACTTAAAATTCATACCTTTAGCTTGGTTTTGTATTCACACAGGACTCTCCTCCACAAGAACTCCCCAAAACTGCACTGAACAGCTGCTAATTGCTTAAAAAATACATAATGCACTTCACCTGTTACCATAGTGATTTCCACCCCACCCTACCTCCCCTTAAGGGTGAAGTTTGCCCATTCAGGGATCATTTTGGCAAAGGCCCAACATGTTGAATGCTACCAAAATAAAGATCAAGAAAATTGCCTCTGCTTTACAAAGTTTAGAGAGCAAAAGTATGTGTTACTAGCACACAGAAAGAGTTGGCTTAGCAAAAGTGTGTGGTCAGCGGAAGCCTAGGTAGAGGTAAATTTCAGTACCCTGGAAAACAAGTCCCTAACTGTGAGGCTTTGTGTGAATTCCTTTAGCACAGAAAAGGCAGCATGGAGAAAACACACACAGCATCTTAGAGGTGTGTCAGTACAGGATAAGGGCAATGATCCTAACCAGGGGAAGAGATGCAAACTGCCTGGAAGTGGCAATTTATATGTCATGAAACAGCAAAGAGAAAGCCAATACAATTCTGAGGCTGCTTGTCCTTGAACTGGACAGACTGCAATAACGGGAGGGCTGGTGACAAGATGCAGCTGGACAAGCAGGTGGTAGCATGGAAAGCACTGATCTGAGAGAGGAGCTGCATCCACAAGAGGAGATCGCTCCTCTGGCCTGTGAGTCAGAGCCACGCGCTGAACAGAAACAGATACAGCTGAGATCCACTGTGTCGTCAGCGTGGATGCTGAGGGATGAGTGTGCATGGCTGAAAACAAGCCAAAGAACTGCGCTGACAAAGGCAACTGATGGTGAGAAGCTGAGAGGAAGAAAGAGCAGAGATAAAAGAGGAGGGAAAAAACCCCAAGTAAGAAAAGGAGGGAGAAAGGTGAGAAGGCCTGGAAATGACAAAGACCTGCAGAGTCTGAAACCAAAACAGCAAATAAGGAAAGCCCCAGGAGAGCAGTCGTGGCAAAACCACAAAGATATTGAGGTCTCTGTGAGATATTCAAGGAACTGAGGCATGCTGGAGGTGCCAGGTGCACAGCTGGTATTTAGATGGAGTTCCAGAAAGCAAGAGAAGATAGCAGTGGCAGGAGGATGCATGACACACGGCAGGGGTTAAACACAGACACACACAGCAGTATGTCAGATGAAAGGGAATGCAGAATATGGATTTAGTTTAGTGACAGCAGGTAAGCCTAATGAGCAAAAGGGAAGAGCAGCTGATGAGAAGCCAATGGACAATGAGAAGAAGAAGAAGAGGAAAGGGTACAGGAAAGAGCTAGAGATGACCTAGTCAAAAAATATCCCAATGAGCTTAGCAGCAGTTCCACCTGTCCAGCTGTGGTGCCAGGGTAAGGACTGCGCCACAGGGACTGCCCAGGAGAGCTTGTGGAGTACCTGGGAGAGAGTTCCTGCCTGCTGGAAAGCACTGCACTCAAGAAGTGGGTGAGACCTTCCTCCCCCATCTGCATCCCGTGCAGCTTTTTAAATGACTTGCCCCTGGAGCAGCCTTGGTTTCCAAAGACATCATTCCTGCAGGAACATGTGCACATCCAGGGACAGCCCTGCACACCCAGCTGTGGCAGCATCTTGGAAAACAGGTGTTGCCAGGCTATACAAGGATCTCTGAGATTTGTTTGTAAGAACTGAACTCAAACTAAGCTTGGAAAATCCTAGTCCACAGTGAAATACCATTGTGAGATACTTGTCAGGTGTGTTCCTTATCTTTCAAAATTCATATTGTTATTCATGGTCTTGTAAGGAAGGTTGTATTTTGTCTTCAAATAACAGCCAAAACTTAAAAATACACAGAACACTTTCTCCAAGAAAACCAGAGGGTGGATCTCTTAATTTACAATATTGGACTATGAAAAAATATTATTTCAAAGTATGAAAGCAGCGTAAAAAAATAAGGAAAAACATGGAAATCTTTAATAAAAATAGTAAAGTCTTCAGATCAACTTCATCTCTTGATGTGCTTTGCCACAATAACCGAAAATCAAACAGCAGAGTCCCTTAAAGCCCAAACGGAATTTGAGTTACAAAATAATTTTAAACTCTTACCTATTTCAACATAAGGGCAGCAAGAGTTACTCTAAGGTGCAGGCACAGAAACAAGTTCTCCTGTGATAAGAAGTTACCTTACAGCCTGAAGATCAGGTATTTATTGTAACTCTCTGGGCAGGTATTTTCACCATACGGTAAACGCAAGGTAAGATTAAATAGGTAAAAGAAGTATCTCACATTTATACAAAACAAGAGCTTTTATACATGTGAGCAGTTCACGGGCACCTCAGCTTACTTCATGGACATGCTTTGTGCCAAAGCCCTGTGCCATCACATTTCTGCACAGAAGAAACCTGCTCTTGTAGCTGACCCATCAGAGCCTGTAAACGTGTATTAGAGAGCTCCCTTTGCTGAGAACTGTGGGGCATTCCACAAGGATTAACTGCCCCAAGTGCGCAAAAACCAGTCCCCAAATAAGACTGATAAATGTACGTGACATGTATATTTCTGTCTACATTGAACCCTTCCTGGAGCTGTCATGTGAAAGTTTTCAAGAAAAAACCGACTAGATCAAACATTCTCAATATTCAGATTTGGGTTTTAAGAAGTACTGCGTAAAAATCAGTTACATGGCTCATCCTCAGACACCCTTTCTTGTATTCAGTCTTCTGCCGAAAAATAATCTTCATCTCTCACTTCTCTGTACTGCATTGAGGCCTCCCCCTCTGGTTCAAACCTGAGCATTTTTATATTCAGTCTCTCTGCAAGCTTCTGTGCTGCAAGCTTGGCTTGCATTTCCTATGCAAGAAAAAAAGGACACAGGTTAGAAAAAGCATTCATTTGTCATTCTTATGAATAAACTTAACATATTAAAATATAAACTTGACATCATGCTATCAGTAATTCCAGAGTGGGCTCAATTAAAAGTTGTAGTAACTAGCAAGGAAATTTCAGATTTCTTTTCACACTTATACATAACTATGCTATTAACATTTGATTCTTTTTAGTAAGAGTTGAAATTCCCCATGTGGCAGCCCCCACCTGTGATACACTAATGTCAGTTTTAACAGAACACTTCTACAATAGTGTCTAATTTAAACATTAGCTTGACACTACCTGGAAAGTCAAAATCCATTACAACAGGTTTTGAAGAACCTCAGAACTTGGATTCTTCACACACAGCATAAACAAAGGTAAATGTAGATACCTTGTAAGAATATTTTAAGAATAACAAATACTGCTAGGCCTTCATTTATGCAAGGGACAAAACTCTTTAATGAAGAGTGAAGTGCAGTAAGGTCAGCATATCAACACACAAAGATTCTGTTTAATGTAGGACTAACACTTTCAGAGGCAATAATACATTCTTTAATTATATCATTAAAAGAATCAAATACAAGACAAAGTGCCTTTCCTCAAAGTCTGCCCATCTCAATTCACCATCATGAAAAGATCCCTTTATCTTTTCTTTTTTAGGAGTGATCCTGATTATATAATTTTCAGACCAAATTGTAAATTCATACCTCATAAGCTTCCTTCTGCTGTATCTGAATTGCTATGGATTCCTCTATGGATAACAGCTTGGCAGGGGAGTGGTGAAGTGGTGGCAGTCGAGCTGCTGTGATATCATCCAAATGTTTCTTATCTCTGAGTCGTCTTTCTTCTGGAGGAACTGGAGAGCCAAATCCCCCAGGTGATCGACTGGATGAGGAACCATGAGATGATCCACTCTGCTCTCCTGAGAGTCTGCAAGACATAAAACACCTACGTTGTGACCCAAATTTGCATCACAAGGTTGAACAACTCCAGTTCCACAACTTACTTTAAACACATGAAGTACTATGAAAACAGAGACAAATTAAAAGTAAACAGCATTCAGAAAAATGAAAACTATTTCTCTGCAGAGACAATATCACAAGCTTCTGACAGTGAACCAAACTGCTTTGCTGGTTTATCAGCAAACTCAAGTAGCAATGCTTTGGGAGTCACACAAGGTACAAACTGCTACTGCCACCAGAACAATGTGACCTGTAGTTTCCCTATAGTGTTGGGAAAGCAAAAGGCTTCCAGCTCTTAAAGTTCTCCATGTTCTAGAACTGATCCAGAAGTTTTGCCAATTGTTTAGCAGTTTTGCACCTTAAGCTACAAAATTCTCTGAAGATTCATGACAATTGTTTTAATGGGTAGAATTAGACATCTGCTCAGTACTGAGATTCTGTGGCATTTAAAGCTAAAGAGCCAACATATTAACCTCATGTGTCATGAGACTAAATCTCTTTAATCATCACTAGCAAATAAAGCCACCATGCTTGTTCTGTACCATTTCCAATTCTATACACATCAGGTGTCTCACAAAAAGTTTTTCTATTCCATAATACTTACGCATTTGTTTTAAATTTGGGTTTTTTTATGATTGGATTCTTGGCTCTAGCTTCTAGAACTTCAATATAATGTGGTGTCTTGGGATGCTGGCTTCCAAATACATTGCCCTTATGTTTTGCCACATTCTGCTCTTTTTCCAGTGTTTTTCCATTATTATCCCCATCTGCAATTGTAACTCTTCGAAAGGCATCGACCAAGGCATCTTTACTATTGTCCAAAGCAGCTGTACTTTCTGTACCATCCTTAGTACTGCTCTGAGAGACTTGCTGATCATTGCTCAGATGATCACTCGTGGCTGACTTGGAGACAACTTCACAAACGCGATTCTGATCCTTTGTAACAGTCTTTGCTTCATCATTTTTCTGCTGAGTCCTTTGATTTTCCAAAGCTTTATTTGTGGCATCTTCCTCAATACATTCTGCCTCCTGTCTTTCAGCAGAAATGCCAGAAATATCTTTAATATTAGAGTTTTCATTAAAGACTGAGGAATCTGCACTGTTTACTGTGTCCTCGTTTAGGGCAACTTCCTGTTTGCTTGCATTAATCTCCTCCTGTTTTGCCCGAAACTCCAACCTGACAGCAGATAACAGCTCAGTTGTCCTGGCTAGTTCTTCCTCTTGTAAAATGGCAAGCTTCAGCTTTTCAGCGAAATCAGAGATCTTCTTACCCTTATCTGGAAGCCTAGCAATGAACTTCCTAAAACAAACAAACAACCAACCATTACTATAAACAATCCTATTTCAATCTGAGACATAGACACGTTTTATTAGACTAGCTAACAAGGCAGGTTTCACATTGTAACATCAGCTTCTTATTTACCTATTGAGCTTCTGAAACACGGCAAGATGCGAAGCACTTGCAGCACAGCAGTAACTACGTGTTGTCAGTGAAACATGAGTCATTAAATGGCCTGGGTGGGAAGGGACCTTGGAGACCACCTCGTTCCACCCCCTGCCACGGGCAGGGGCACCCTCCACCAGCCCAGGCTGCTCAGAGCCCCATCCAACCCCGAACACTTCCAGGGATGGGGCAGCCACAGCTTCTGTTCCACTGCCTCACCACCCTCACGGGGAATAATTTCTTCCTTCTATATCTAATTTAAACCTACTCTTTTTCAATCTGAGTCCGTTCCCTCCTTGTCCGCCACTACGTGCTCTTGTAAATAGTTTTGCCCCATCTTTCCTGTAAGCTCCCTCAGGTTCTGGAAGGCTGCAATTAGGTTATCCCAAAGCATTCTCTTTTCCAGGCTGAACAATCCCAATTCCCTCAGCCTCTCCTCACAGGACAGGTGTCCATCCCCGCGCCCGCAGGCTGCAGAGGCACACGGACATGCACAACCTGAGCGTTGCCCCGCACCCCCGGCCGCTGGAGCCCCAGNATGGGCCCCCGGCAGCGCCCCGCGCGCCGCCATCTTGCCGGAAGCGACGGCACGGCGGCGGGGCCCGACTTGCTGCGAACGCGAACGCCCACACGGCTCCCCCGGGCGCCGCGGAACAGCCCCGAGGGAGGGCGGGGAGCGCGACGGGGCCGGGACTCGCCCTGACCGTACGAGAGTTTCAACAGCAGCTCGGAAAGCTGCGTTTTGTGCCCGGTACGGCACGTGGGACACGTGCGGAGCAGCAGCTGAACGGCTGCGGGTTTGGGACCAGTTTCACACCTTCTAGCAATTTTTTGGGGCATCACTTCAGCAGACTGACTCGTCCCCCTCCCCAGACACCACTCTGGTATTCTGTCCAAGATTTTTGTCATCTTTTGTCTGTGGAAGTTACTAAGTGAAGTCTGAAAACAATTTTGTTTCTTAAAATTCTGGAAATTTCTTCTATCATTTCTGGCTAATGCATAACTTTAAAATCCAGGAGGTTCATCCTTCCTTGCCTGTGTTATGCTATATTTATTATCCTTTATTTTAAAATCTAAGTACTTTTTCTTGTGAAATACGAATCTTTCAGTGGATATGCTCCAGCCACGTTTTAAAGTGAGTAATTAGCAAAATTTTAGTGCAGGCTCACACGTGCCTAACGCGGTGCCTGTTCCGTGTCGGCGCGGGTGGGCCCGGCTGCGTGAGGCTCCGCAGACGCCACGGCATCCCAGAAGCAATCCTAGAAACACTCCCAGAAACACTCCCAGAAGCACTCCCAGAGCTGCGGGAATTGCGGACGCTGGCACAGCACCGACTGCGGGCCCCCCGAACGGGGCCGCGCACCTGCAGCGAGCTCTCCGTGTCGCAGCAGCGCGGTCCTCAGCGAACGCTGGTTCCCAGGCGGCAGCTGGCAGCTTTTTAAAGTTGATCCCAGTGGAGGTTTCTCGATCCCAGCACGAGTGGGGAGGCCCATTTCTCAGGGACTGTTCAAGCCGTTGTTCTATGAGCAGGACGAAGCAGTGCCAAGCCAGAGGGACTGGAGAAGGAAGCGCTCTGAAATGTCCGCCTGCCCCTTTGTTTGCGCAGCTGGGCGGCCGAGGGAAAGGCTGAGGGCCGCGGGAAATGAGATTAATTAAGCAGGCAGCTACCCATGGAAAAAATACCACAGTCAGGGTGAGAAAAGCCGTCCAGTGACCAGCTGAAGGGACCCTTTCACTGTCTGTTACGCACTACCTGGATCATCTGTGGAAAATTCCCTGGGGAGTTTTGCCTTAAAGTTCAAGGAAATCACTGCGTTGTTCTCACCAGGAGATCTCCTGCAGTTACAGGACACAAGTTCTTTGAATTGCTGCCTCTGTTATGCAGGCTTAAAGTTGTTTTCTGCTTTCTTCAACTTTATATAATGTTACTTTTCACTAGGAAAAGGAGCAAAAGAGACTTTAGATGGTAGGTTTTGAGGGGGGAAACACTTTTACAGTTTCTCTGCTCAGAAATATTGAGGAGCAGGAAAAGAGGAAACAAGCTACACGTACTACATAAATCACCCCCAAAATAACAAGAAAAATTGTGTAAGTATTTGGAATTTAATTGAATCCTTTTGATTTCATTTAGGAAAAAACTCCTTTCTTATCAGCATGATGCACCTTTGTGATAACTCATTTTCCTTAAAAAAACGCTCCTCCCTTTAACCTTATTTCTTAAATAAAAGTCCCAAACACTTTAAAAGCAAGTCTATATATATTTATGCCTATCAAAATACTGGGAAGCAACCATCAGATCACTGTATTACCTACATACCACATGCCTTTACAGAATATTGTAACCTCACAGATGTTCACTATGTATTTCTCTTTCTATGTATTTTCTCTTTAAATCACCAGGTCCCTTTTTCTTTTGAAAATATTCACATACCTTGAGTTCTAAATGGCTCCTGTGTCCTTCTTTTCTTGTGCTCCTTCCATGTGCTTGAGGTAGGGCTGAAAGGGCCTTAACTCAGGTATCGCAAGCACTTGGCTTCTTTTACACATGCAAATAGCCCCAGGTGCTGAACAGGAGTGAAATAAAATACAAGTGGAATGAAACTCTCAGCATGTACATCTCCATTCTGTGGAGCAGGGATTTCCTGTGCAGAATTACAGACTTACTGCACAGAGAACTTACTTCTCATCTGTCCATATGTAAAAGTTTTCAGATGTCAAATATTTAAAGCTCTCAGTGTCCATCAGTATCCAGCTCCCAGAATCCCATGTTGTAGGTTCAGCACCAAGCACTGCTGATCTCAACGAGATTTTATCAGGGCTTGTTCACAATCTGAACTGAATACACATACACAGGGGAGCATTATTTGAGTTAAAAACCTGACATTCTTCCTCTGAGCATTGCAAACCTGTACCACTGTGACTGTCATGTTTGCACGACCTCTTCTTCTTTACCTGCCATGTAGATTGCTTTATTGTTATAGTCTTAAAAATAACTCTCTATTATCAGTAAGTGGATATAAACTGTAAAGATGGGCCTCAGCCATTCCAGTCTCCTCCTGCTGAAGCCTGGAGAGCATCATCCCAGATGGATTCAGATGTTATCTGGAGGATCTGAAGCTGTTGGGGTTTTTTGCAAGAGCTGTGCTGCCCAGTTCTTGTTTATCCTGTGCAAGTCAATAGTTTTTTATTTCATGAAAAAGTTCATCTACTTTTGTTACTGGGCTTTGAGAAGGTCCTTAACAAGGGAGTGCCTTCCTGTTCTCAAGAGCCCGTCTGCCAAAGGCAACACGGACGAGAACAGCGAGGCTCCGCGGGAGCTGCTTTCCATTCCCACGTTTTGAACAAACAAGGTTGTGAACAGTAAGAGTTTGCAATGTTTTAAGGTAGATTTATTTCTAAATGACTGTTGACACAACAGAACAACAAATTTAAATACAGTATTTATTGCAGTTTATCCTTTTCAAGTCCTACACACTGGATGTATTAAAAGCATACAATGTAATACATTATTTGTACAGCATATATGAAAAGAGTATCCCAAAATACTTTCCAGAGTATCAGGAATAAATCACAAAGAATACTTATCATGGTACAAAGGCAGTCATACAATTGACTACAGTGTACCTTCTGGGACCTTTCTATACGGCTTTTATTGCTGTTTACAGAAATTTTACTAGTTTCTAATGTTATAGTACTAATTAACTCCGTCTCAAATTGAGAAAATTTACACAGAAGTGTTACAGTCTTTTCAGTCAGATTTGTTATTATCTATGCTAATTTACATTACTACTCATTTGACTGGAAAGCTCCACATTTTCGTGTAACACAATTCAATAAATACAGTTCCTCTCCCATTCTTCAGAGTTACCAAATTTAGACCAGTAGTCCAATCAAATGATGGTCATCCAGCTCACTGCGTGTCAAAATGCTCTTAAAATATATCTTAAACTTCAGTCCTTACTTGGTTTAGAAAAAAATACTGTATTTCATCAAACAGTCAAGACAAAATTTACACAGAAAACCTTTACAGTAAAAAGTTAAGGCCTTGCTGCATTCTTGGTAAAGTCTTGAGCAGATTATCATAATGTTGCAAGTCTCAGAGTTAAAATAGCTTGCAGCATGTTCAGGAGATCCTCAGGACTATATTAAAAGTAGAATGAACTTCGAGTCTGTGTCAAAACAGCATTTTTATATTTATCCTGCCCTCTCCTACCATTCATTAAGCACCTCACAGTCATCAGGTTCTGTTTTCTGAATTCCGGCCAAAATCAGAGGGGTAAAGGATTTTCACTTTTTTAAACTGGCCAGTTAACGTCCTTTACAACAACATGCATTTCCTTTTATCTGAAAATACCACCTTCATCCATTCATCCTAAGTTTGAAGGTGATTTTCACAAACCATGGTTCAGAATTTAAGTCCTGAATTACAGAGGGACTATTTGGGCACAAAAATGCTAAAAGACATTCTGTTAGACCTAAAGCTGAATCCCAATGGACATTAATATACCAGTTGGGATTAGTTTTTAACACCTTTCTCTTCCAAAACAGATCCTGTCCGAATATTTGCTGCTACCGGCCACTAGATGGAGATAAGTTTTCACAGGTACAAACCTTATCCCTGAAATCAGAGTTGAGTCATTACTCATCTTCTTGTGGGTTCAATACAAGGTCAATATTATTATTTTAAATACAACTTTAGTAAGTGTACTTTATTTGAATAAACAGGACTGAATTGCATTAGGCCGGAGATAAAAGCAATCCCTTTGTGAAGCTCTGTGCCAAGGTGAGAACCTCCTGGGATTGACGCTGCCTGCAAGAACAATACTGATCATACAGAACCTAGGTTGTTTGTTTTCTGTTGCAGTTACTGTAATTAAAAAAAAAGTCCTTCATTCATGTTAACAGAATTAAAATACAACATTCCTAATTCATTTTAAGTTCACTAAGAGTGGAAGATCAAAACAAGATGTAAATAATACCCTATATATATATTTAAATTAGTTCAGTACTAGATACAGTCTGCTACTTTGAAGCCAAAGATAAGATTTTAAGTGCTTTGGACAAAAAAAAAATAGTAGTCAAACCCCCAAATCCTGATTCAGGATTGCTATTGCTATTGGAATTGCAAGGACTGCTGCAGGTTGCAGTAGGCAAAATTTTATTCAATAAAAACTCCTTCCTTGAATGGAAAAGTAAATAAATAAAGTGTCAAGGATTTTCCTACACAATTACTACTGAATGTATCACCCGTGGTCACTATCCCATGGCTGAGGAAGTGTAATGTCTTCCTTCCAAACCAGTGGCTCAGTCCAACAAAGCAAATTCCGCTATAATCTGCTTTATCCCTTAGTGTTTTGAGCAGCAAACACAATATTCATCTGCATGTGTTGAGGGAATTGTTTTAAGCAGCCCAGTTCACCTCTCCCTCCCAGCCAGACAGTGCTGGGTACAAGAGAGCTGCTCCCAGGTGAAGAGAGCCCTCAGCTGCCCCAGGTCTGTGCCAGCTGTGATCCACCCTTGGTTTGCACAAACTGGGAGTTCCACACTCATTCCCTCTGCCAGCAGAGCTTCAGATACTGCTTCCAGTAGTATCGACAGCAGAACATATTAGAGCTTCACTACACAGACTGACAACACAACTGAAGAAAAAACCCAGCTGTACAGCTATACAAGTCCTTCTTGCAGGCATTTGAAATGACACGTTGCACTAGACAGCTTCTAAAGAAGCAATATTGCCTGACTGCTGCTTCCCTATCCCCTCACAGTTCATGTCAGTAGTAACTTCAGGTATAAAGTTACTAAAAAGCTGCTTTCAGGATAAATTTAGCAAGACTCCATGCTGCTGTTCTTCTCTATGAATTGATAAAAATTTATCTAACCAAGCTGCAAAGGCGCAAGATATCTGCTCATATTTAGAAAGCTCGATGAGTTGAATGCTCAGGATGTACTGTTCTTTGTGCTGAATTCCAGCACTCTCTTGAACGGGGTGTACGTCCTCACCGGCCTGGGACTTTCAGGAGATCTGTTCTCAGTGCTTGTGCTGTTCAGGAGACAAGAGAAAGCTTACAGAGTTAAGGTCAGAGTATCACACAGCTGGGCTCGCAATGCCATGGCAATGAACTTGTGCCCTTGTGTTGATATTGGCAGGCTAAAATTAAACTGATCAGTGTATTTGGTATGTTCCGTATTTCTTTCCTATGCTGACAGGAAGAATATTTGATAAAAACCGTGGCAGATACTGACATGTTTACAGGCTGGCATTTGCTGGCGCTCATAGTGGAATGTCCAGCAATAAAGTTATTAGGATCCTGCAGCAAAAAAAAAGACAGCAATATTGCATTTAAGAACACAATTAAACATTAAGAGTAATTCCATGAAATCTCAACTGCACAGAGGTGCATTCCTGCATAGAGATAAATCTCAAAAATAGGAAAAATATCAGATAAGTAGGGCTATGCTTAGATAAGAGGGGCCCGAGAGAGGGCAACAAAGATAGGTTTCTGTTGACAACCTGAGTGAAAACCACTGTATTTAAGGTTTCAAAACACATGCCATCAAAATATTATCTAGGCTGAACTCCAAAATGTGTGTATTTTTAAATTATGAAGGAAATTTTAGTTTGCTTGCTGATTTCATATACCAATTTACATTCCTCAAACTAAATGATTCAATTTGCAGGGCATGAATTTGCAGAAGTTTACTTGTTGGTAATAAAAACAATGTGAAGTGATCCTCCTTATCTTACTGCTTTTTTTCCTGTTTTGCCCTTCCTTGTGGTGACTTGTGGGGAAGACTGAAGCGCAAGTGCAGAGCTCTGCTCCCAGGGCTCAGTGCCCTGCTGCAGGCTCAAGGCAGAGAAAGTGGAGGATAAGGGGAGGCACCACAGCCTTTCTCTACAAACCAGGCTGCAGAGCCACGGCCCCACAGCCGATCTTTACAAACCAGGCTGCAGAGCCACGGCCCCACAGCCTTTCTCTACACACCAGGCTGCAGAGCCACGGCCCCACAGCCTTTCTCTACAAACCAGGCTGCAGAGCCACGGGCCCACAGCCTTTCTCTACAAACCAGGCTGCAGAGCCACGGGCCCACAGCCTTTCTCTACAAACCAGGCTGCAGAGCCACGGGCCCACAGCCGATCTTTACAAACCAGGCTGCAGAGCCACGGCCCCACAGCCGATCTTTACAAACCAGGCTGCAGAGCCACGGCCCCACAGCCGATCTTTACAAACCAGGCTGCAGAGCCACGGGCCCCACAGCCGATCTTTACAAACCAGGCTGCAGAGCCACGGGCCCCATGGAGCAGCGACAACATTGCGGTGCAGACATGGCGATGTCCCCGCTCTGTTCAGCTGCCCAGCCTCCACCTCGGGCCAGGAGATGTCCAGAATTCCTGCAGGCCCCAGTGCCAGTGCCACCTGCTCTGCAGTGGTCCTGGTCACACCTCACAGGGTGGAGCGGGCCCGAAGCCAGCGCTGAGCAGCCTCGGCAGAGCTGGGCAGGCTCTGCTGCTGCGCTGCCAGCAGCCACTCACTCCGGCACTTCCCACACCTCTCAGTCCCCTCTCTGACTTCAGCTCTACTCTGGAGTACTGGCAATAACTGCTCCCCAAGGGTTTGCAGTGTGTTTGCATCTTTAAGAAAAGATCCATAAATCCTAAACCATAAATCACTGAAGTAAACTGCATCTAGGAGTAAAGTGCTCTTTTAAACTCCACAATCTACTCAAACAGTTTATTAGCAAAATGGTTTACTAATACAGCACTGATAAGGGACGCAATGAGGAATTTTCCTACAAACAAGCAGAAAAAGTAAATACCTGTATGGAAGATCACATTCTACACCAGTATCTCTGGTTTCTATATTGGTCTTTGGTTGGTTTTCCATTAAGTAGTCCAGTTTATCTTGTAATTCTTTATTCTGGGAAACAGTAATTTTCATTACAAGTTTATTTTATTTATGTTAATTAAACAAGGAAATAAAATTGCACATTGCCCTCTCTCCACAAGAAATAGTGTAAAAGTATTTATTGAGAAAATAAAGGAATCCTTAATTCTGGAAAAAATATAAACGAAACCAACAGTTTTATTCAGAAGCTTCTGATTTAAGTCATTATAAAACCATTATAAAACTGTAGAGTTAAGAAACTTAGCGTGAATATTGAGACTTTATTACATACACTCCTCACTGTATCACTGGCGTTTTAAGTTTAATTTCCATTTGAAGAACAGCAAATACATATAGTAATTATACATCCAGATAACACTGGATGACAGTGGTTTAAATTTAATTTGGTTTCATAAAATAATCACAAAATGTAAACTTGAAAGGTAATGCCTTACCTCACATTCTAAGAAAGAGATTTTGTCTAAAAGCTGTATTATAAATAATTCCTTTTCTTTTACTTTCTTCCTTAGCATTTCAATCTATGAAGAAAAACAAAAACATTTAGTCTGATCGGGATGGGAAAAGGAAGAAAAAGATCTAGGTACCACAGGAAGAAAACATGTTTAATATTACTGTTCAGCAACAACTGAATACTTGTAAGGATTCACAAACTGCTTTAATCCCTGGATTAGCTACCAAATTTAGTGGACTTCTACTAAAGTGAATTCATTCTGTAGAACAGCTAGACTGAAATCAAGGAACACTCAGAATACATTCACTGTTTTTCTGGCAGTCATTGCAAGAATGACCATTTCTGAATACTTAGGCCAAATCTTCCTCACATTCTCACCAGTCACCTTTTAAACTCTCTATCTTAAAATCAAGGCTGTGAACAAACAATAACATCCCCTTCAAAACCACCAGTGTAAAATTTTTCATCATATCTGGAAACAGTGATTAATAGAAATATTCCCATCCTGCTAAAACAGAAAGATAAAATACTCAAGGCACAATAATGAAAACAACAGCAGTACTACCGCCCTCCCAAAAATTTACTGCTAGAAATTATAAAATACTTAAACAAAAAAAACCCAGAGCTATGAAAAAAAAATGAAGCAAAACAAATACATATATTAAACTGAAAAATTAAAAGTTAGAACACCAACTGAACTTTGTCTCCATGACCTTCAGGCATCACATCTCATTGACACAATGATCAGCTGAAACATAAACGCCATACAGTGTTTCCAGCTGAACAGTTACAGGACTGTTATCATCATCCATCTTTCTCAAAACCAGGCATTTCCTTTTTTTCTCTTTTAAAGTGCATGTAAAATTACCCATGTCATCTAAAGCTATTATCACTTCAGTTTTCAACTCACAGAAACACAAAGCTTGTAGAATTTTCAGAAAATCTTAGAACATACCTTGATCTTCATATTTCATTACAACTTTGTTTAATAGCATGACTGAATTAAGTCAGCTATGTCTTCACTGGTTCAATAGCTTCAGTCCTGCCAATAAACTCCACTTTAGAAAAGATAAACTGTTCTCTTAGGACTTTCAAGTGGATCTTTTCTATTAATATTCTGTTCTCCTACTACGCATATAAGGAAATAATACTAACATCAATAATCAGTTCAACACAAAGAAGCCCCCAGCCAAGCACAGCTGTGGGATCACACTGACACACAGCCATTCTTGCTTGTTATTGAAAATAATCAACTCCGTCAGCTGCCTAGGCTGGTTTTTACATCAAACCTAAAATATTTCTATTTCCAAATAAGTGATCAAATTATCTGTCATCCATAAGCAAGACCAAACTCTTGTGTTTCACAGGCATTTACCTTAACTTATATTCATTCTATAATGGAAAGATTCTAAGATGTGAAATAAACTGACAGGAACCCTTTTGTTAACCAGTATCAAGTACAAATAGGTTTTGTGTAAGTTAAAGTTCTGTTAATTCTTCATACTGGCTACAGAGAGACAAGCTCCCTAAGGATGTTTTTGAGTTATTTTAATTAGAATAGTCTGAATGCAAAGATGACCATGGACACCTTAAAAACTAACAGAGAATACAAAAAGGATGACTTTGACACCTTCCTCCCCTTCCCAAACACAGAACTAACTTCAAAAAGACATTTTGTAGTTTGGTGAGGATGCTGTAGGGAGCAGTAGACTGAAGCATACACAACAGTACTCCCAGCCTCACTGTAACATGTTTACATAGTACCAGTCAGAACCCACTGAATCCATGCCCTTGCCCCGGAATTACACCAGATTTTAAAATATGCCTTGTTTTCTGCAGCAAATATGGTACTACATCATCACATGCTCTGTGTCTCAAACAGAATGGTGTGGGTAGACCATGCAGGTTACAGAATGATCAGGCTGTGAATTGTGAAACTTATGTAAAACCTTTTGGTGGCTCGTCAGAATATTAGGAACTCAGAGACAGCCACACACCCCAAATACATTTCAGGAGAAATAACTGCAGCAATGGCAAAATGAGAGGCTGTTTCAGCACCAGGAAAAGTGTCCTGCAGTCCTGCTCCCTGGATGCAGCAGAGTACCCTGGGAGGCCACTGCAGGAGGAAAGCAGGGTCAGAATGGAGCAGGGGTGCTGCACCCCCAGACACGTGGCCAAACAGCTGCCTCAGCAGCTACTGCAGTCCGAGGGCTGAAACAAGTGGCCTGACACAGATGACACATCCCAGCAGAGTAACTTACTATAAAAATAAGTTTATTTACTAAATAAGGACTTGAGTACACACCATCTTATGCCATTAGCACCAGGAATGAACAAACCTGGTTTGATTAATCCTTGAGAGGGTATGTCACAGGAAACCAGGAAAACCAGGAATAACTCTAAGAGATTATATTAATACATTACTATTTTAAATTTTAAAAACGCCAAAACCCCAAATCCAAGTCTTGAGAGTTTCTTTGTTTCTAAAACCTTCATAAAGCAAGGGAACAACTAGCAGGTGACAGAGCAATAGATTTTTACATCAGGTTGAATACAAGGTAAGGAGGAGAAGAAGAGAAGCAAGATGGGTCAAACACAATAAAGCTCCAGGCCTGACGGGTGGCCAGAATAGTCTGGTCAGAATGGTCAGAAACAAATCATTTGAAGCCAAAGACTCTCAAATTCCATGGACTGACCATTGTATCCAAGTAATTTCTGGACTGACTCCAGGATTAAATTATCATCAAGATATTCCTATGTTTTCTCTGGTCAATGCCCATGGCCTATAATCCACCTCATCCTTGCTGTGTCTGCAGACCTCAGCATTTCAGCTCACTGAACTCAGCGACTTCTCCCAAACCTGGCTTTTGCACAACTACCCTCTCAGATTTCTTCATAATTTTCTACAAGCACTATTCAGGTACATCCTTCAGGCTCTCTCTTCCAGCCTTCTCTAGAAATGTCCAGACAGACCTTCCCTAGCACTTAATTCTTGACCCGATGTGCATTGTTAAGACTCCACATTTCTACCTGTAGTTCTATAACTTTCATGTCTACATTAAGCACTCAAACAAAACTGGCAACCCACTTAGAAACAGCAGTTACATTAAGGACCCACTCGCTCCTTTCAGAACAGTCCTGCTAACAGTAATAATGCGACTTTAGCAACCCTGGGCCACACAGTCACGGTTTTTCCTCTCACTTCATTCTCTCTTACCTCCCCCAACTCACTGTATCCATTGTTCCTGCCTTCCCTTCCCCTGTTGGGAGACATCTGACTATTCCAAAACTGGGAAGAGAAAAGCTACAAGGCCCAAGCTACAGTGTAATTTCTCTGGTGTGCCAGCAACTGAGAGGCACCGCATGCTCCCAGTCCCTCAGCCACCCCACCTCAATCCCCACCATTTCCCTGTCAGGGAAAGGGCACCTGATCTCTCCCCATCCTGGTGCGATCCATGATGTTCCCTGCTAATGGTGTTGGGTGTGCAGCTTGCATTTCACGTAGCCACTGCAATTTCTAATGATCTGAATCAGCACATAAGGTCCAACATGGAACGTGAATCATCCTGAATTTATCCACTGACTCAGGATTAATATGGTCACGCACTTCTTTTTAAGCTCTCTCATCCTTGTTTCCACCCTACTGCTGTTACCACCTCTATGCTTTTGCCTCCTTCTGAAACCTTGAGGTCATTTCTCAAACTGCCTCAATCTTCAGATTGTCACTTTAACTTGCAGCAACTCCCAGAAAATTCAATTCTTCTTGTCCATCCCATCAATGCAGATCTCTTTCTTTCTCACTGCTGCACCTTATAGAGTCTCCAAATACCAAACAATTGTCACGGTACTTGAATGGGCTGTGTAAATATTTTCTAGGAGGAGCTACACTTCTGACTTTCTCCTGCACCACCAAGCAACTAAACTTTGCTTCACTAAGATGGAAAGTGAGATGTAAGAGTCAACAGCATTAAACTGATCTCATGGACAGAATACCTAAGAAGAACAGTCAAGAGGAGAATTGGAGAATTGCAAGACCTAAAAGGAAGAATCTCTAAAGAAATGCTGGATATGTGAGTAGTGATATTAGAATGAAAAGTCAACAGAACTACAAAGCTATTAAAGCAGAAGGAAAAAGCATCTTGCAAGAAAACTAAAATTGTGTTTCAATGCAGAACCTTTATAAAGAAAGCCTGAAATCGGAAACTTTATTTTACTCTGTGTAACTCAGATATGGATCTGGAGGCATTAAACTATACAGTGATCTCCTGGATTGGAACAGTATTTGGTAAACTCAGTCAACATTTACCACTTGATAGTATTACCCATTAGTTTAAAGTATTTATCAGAATATAGTTTCAATATATGTAAGTATCATCTTATTCAAGTATACTTATATTTTCCTTATTCATCTACCATTAATGGATTGGGCATTGGTGACACCAACACAGAGACATGAACAAACTGGTCATAAATATGACTACACACAGGACAAACACATGCTACACAGTATGCACAAAACAAGACAGACAAGACATTGCAACATCAGCCTGAACTCTCAGAGATAACTGCTGTACAAGGAGAACAGGATTTTCCTCAGTCCAGTATTTCACTGGACCTTAACTGGTATTTATGAGAGCCTAGACAAGAGTATTGAAATTTTTTCAGGGAGCATAATACAGCAAATAGGAATGAGCACCTTCACCTTTTAATCCTCCTTAAATCACATGAGCAACTTATCAATACCTTTTGTATTTTAAAACTCACATTGTATTTACAGAAAAAGTAACAACTGATCGATTTAGGTTACTGCACCAGCGCAGAGACCTTCCTAAACAAACGAGCTCTGGGAACTGATGCCAGTGGTTGATGTCCATGTGCTGCTAAAGCACAGGCTGACATGCGAGTTACAGACATTGGCTCAGTGTCTGCACATCAACCCACCTCGTTAAGCGCTACCTTAGTAATGGGCAAATGTTCTAATTAACGACTTGGCCTGGCAATTCCCAGCTGAAAGTGCTGATGTTATGCATACATAAACACTCTCACCAGACACAAGCAGTGTTTCTACTTCTGCCAACAGATAAGCAATGTATTCTTGCTCAAGCCACTGAGGAATGCCAAACACTTGTATTGGGGAGGGGGGGAAGGAGGGTGTGGCAAGTTATTCATGTTCTGTCCTTTATCTTCTTCCTCCAAGCTCCCAAGGTGGGTTTCTCTTTCTACATTTCCCGTTCTGTGTTTTTGTTGTTGTTTTGTTTATATGGTAGGTACTATGCAATAAAAGTTTGGCATCTGTTGTTGGTAATTCCATCTTCTCCTCCTCTATGCTTCTGTGTGGCTTCTTTTACTTGACCTTGAAACTGTTCTTCCATATTAAAAGGGGGAAATTTTGCTACATGTCTGGACTTGGAGTGTCTTGATACGGATGTTTTCAGATGGTTAACAGTCTTCTTTTATACCCCATTTGTGCAATACAAAGTATCTTCTGTATTTGGGATATCATTTGCTCATTAGCACTTTGTCCTTTCATGCAAGTATCTTCCCCGACAGAACAGGAGACAACTTCTCCCTGGTGTCTGGTCACCATTTATTATCCAACGAATCTGAGACTAAAGCTGGCGAACAGCTCATGGGCCATGACCTAGAGACAGTTCAATTCAGTAGTTAGGGGAATTTCACGTGAAATCTGAGTTCTGCAGATAATTTCTTGGCATGAAATCAAATATCCTTTTTTTTTCTTCAGACCCCTTCAGAACAGCTTCCTATATCTGCATCAACCCCCTTGCCTTGCTTACAAAATGTAAATGCTTATTTCCTTCCCTCTCCTGCTTCTCAACAATGAAACAACATTACATATAAAATAAGCTTATTGAGCAATGAAATTGAAATCCATTTCAAAGTGAATTGCACAAATCTCAAAACTAAACCTCTCTTAAATCTCTCCAGGTTTGAAATTGAGATCAAGCCACAAATTAATTCTTTTGCTGATTTAAAATCAATGTTTTGTATTTCATTTATCTTACATGAAAGCCTCATTTCATACACTGGCACAGACACGATGAACTGGTTGACCCTATCAGATGGATACTTAGAAGAGAAGCTTTTACCCCTCCCACAGAACAAGAGCCATTTCAACCCTGAAGGAAACAATGTGGTAGCAGCTTCCCCTGCCCGCCCATGGTGCCTCTGCCTGCATCTGCCTGCCCAGTCCCATCTCTGCAGGGAAAACTCCTTAGTGGAAGGGCCTGAAGTTTGTGTGCCTCTGCCTTTCACCTGTGAGTCTCCCTGCAAATTCTTCCTCTCATCAAACTGTCTTTTTCTTGGATTGTCTTTGCAAGTCTTTCTCTGCCCAGCCATACTTTAAGGTAGCTACGAACACAAGGGCTAAAAACCCCCTGTGCTTTGGGTGACCCACTCTGGCCATCTGTCTCTCCTCACTCGTTTTTTGAAAGCCTGTGATGTACAAACAGTATGAGAAAAGGGCTGGGTTTCGAAACACCTGCCAAATGCAAGTCCTGCACTTTTAACCGCCAGCACTTCATTTAAAATGTACTACACTAAGCTGTGAACAAACAGATTTATTTAACAAACAAGTTCAACACAGGGATAAATGTGTCAGCCATAAATCATCTGCAATTTCCCTCTAATGGGAACATGAGGCTTTAAGACTCTGCAGGATAACTTTCTGCTCAGCTGGTGCACTAATGGGCAGCAATTTTTGCTCTAACAGAAGAGAATCCCTATGAGGACAAAAAATGTGTGTGCATGAGAGCTAACACACAGAGATGTTGAAGGTCACTGACTCCAGCAAACTTCCATTTTATTTCTTCCATTTAGTTTTTCTTCTGAAAGTTATTTTCTGTGCTCCTATTTAATTTATGACTGGTTTGACTAGATCAAGTTGAAAAAGATTCTAGTAATGCCCGAGATGGAAGGATTTATTTTCAGAGGAAAAAAAACTAGAAGTAATTGATTTCTTTGCTAAGGAATATAAGCACACTGACTTGTGACTGTCCTTCTCTGCCAGGGCTCAATTCCCTAGATCACATAACCACTGCATTCAGTTCCCACATGATGAGACCTATGAAGAGGAAGGTGTTAATACTCTTTCCCTCCATGGCCTCCAACATTTGGTGCTTCTCTGCCAGCATCTCCTTTCATGCCTAAGTTAGGACTGACCACCACCTCCTAACACAGTTTTAAATGCCATCAAAATAGCACCAAAGGTGTTAGAGCTGCCTGCTACATCACAAAACTCCACTATAAAGCTTCTCTTTCACTCCTCCTGACTGCTTGCTGTTCTTTACAGAATGCCCTGCATCTGTCACTTGCAAATGATCTGTCATCTTTCCCAAAGAGGGCTTAAGAGCAATCCATTTTGTGATTTTTTCCCAGCCAGAAGATTCATCTCAGTACTTGTCCAATTTTGACAGTTCTCCATGAGAGTTTGAAGCAGTATATCTTGTTTGTTCAGCATCTCTCTGAAGTGATGTTCATTTCTCCAATTTCTCTGAATTGGAGATGGCAACAGCATAAACTGGTTATGATTTACACTGGAAGAGTAAACCTCTTACTTATACTTAGATCCATGTCCACTATACGAAGATCAATACTAAATAAACTTCATCCTGTAGTCAAGCAAGTACAGGCTTTCTGACCTAGCAGCTCTTACAGTAGCTCTGTTTCAGCATCTGACTAAAGCACTGCTGGTAATTTTGACTTCTTACTTTCCTTCCACTTCTCTTCTGAGTTTCCCAGGTTAGCCTGTTCTCACTCTATTGTCATGTCACAGAGAAGCTAATTGTTTCAGAAAGCAGATTTCTAGCTTTTGAATTATTATTTCTCAATTATTTAAATGCAAGTAATCAATATCATTATAATACCCTCAGAAACCCTAAGATGGCATGTTACTTTACAGATACCAGCCATGAAAATACTGCAATAATGAGTAACATAGCAGGTTTGCATTACACTTTTCTTGGTATTCCTTGCCATTACATTCTGCAATCAGTCAAATTTAGTGTAGGGAGGATGTGTGTTTAAATATACCCTGATGAACATGTCTTCCGGGACTTAAATAGTAGTGCAATCTTCCCTATTTACTCCAGCAGATATTTTTAGTGCTGCTGCTCACTAGTTTTTAACCTAACTTTGGAACAGACTCTTCAGATAGCATTCCTTTTCAATATTTTTGCTGCCCGTTTCTCAGCTTCTATGGCATAGTCAGCAAGTGCTTGCTTAAAATAAGCCAAAAAATACTTATCTAATATTACGTAGAGAAGAGCACAAAATCATGAAAAGCACCACATGCTCGGATAATTGGGGGCATACATATCTGCAGTGCTTTTTCCTTTGCCCCGTGGTGAACAGCTACTCTTCTCTACATTATTAAAGCTGCTATTTTCAGGCCTTTAATTAAGAGTCCAGTTTAAAATGGCATGCCAACTGTATTGTGGATATTTTCTCAAACACAGTACAAACACAAGCAACAAACAGCACAAAATTAAATAACAAAGCTCCAAACATTAAATGCCTGATGTATCTGGTACCACCCGACCTGATCAAACCTATGGTACAGGAGTCTTTAGCTAGCTCACTAGTGAAAATACTGATGTAGCTACAGGTGCCCATGCAGTTCTCAAGGAAGCTGAATTAAAATTACAACACACAAGGACTAAAGGACAGAGCAAAACTATCTACCCTACGGCTATGTGGCAGTCAAGAAGCGATGGGGGTTTATCTGAAGCTGAAAAGCAGGCAGGCAGACAGCAGTTAGAAGAGACATGTTTGGCAATCAAGTAGTGACTTGGTCACCTAACACTCATTAAATAGGATAACCAGATGATCTAGAAGGGCTTTCTGTGTATATGAAGGCACCAGCAGAGATACATTATAAGGAATCAGCAAGCTAAACTCACCCATTAAATCTAATATTTATGAAATCATAATCACTGGGTCAAGCTTTATATGTGGTTTTATTCCAAAACAAAACATGGAGCAGAAAGGATTTGTTGTACCAATGTAGCCCACTAGAGGTCAAGTTACAACCAGCAGTTTAAAATATATTTAGTAATAAAGGGCAAAATTTAGGCCACCATCCTCATATATTACTATCATCATTCATGGTGCCACATGTATCACAAATCCTTTAGAACTTTGTTTAGAACAGACAGAAAAAACTCAATACAATGTCTGGTGTACAGAGATACAAAACAGATTAAATAATTGTTCCCATAATCCATTAATTAGATGGATTGGATTATTAGACTGGAGAGATTGTCTTTAATAGAATACTATGGTATAAAGACTGTTAGTTCACTTCTAGACCAGCTATGATGCTTGAAAACAGTGATAATGGCAAACTAAACTAAAGCCAAAACCTCAAGGCTTGATATGTCTGCTGTGACAGAAGAATTTCAGTCCTTCTGTGTAAAAGGCACTTAGTATCACACAGCTAATCATACAGAAGGACTACATCAGAATCTTATAAAACAAAGCAGATATACATAAATACATATAAATACAAACTTGACAAAAATGGAACAACTCCATGTCTAATCAGAAATCCTGTTATAGTACATTGTGAATGCAGAAAAAATGCCTGAGATCTGAGCGGTTTCTAAATGTTTGATATTTTGGCTGTATAATATCCAGATACAAACCAAAGGCATATTGATACATCTCATGAATGCCTGTCCTCTATGCAATAGGAAGGCTCATCTAATAGAGCTGTCAGTCTGCTTTGTAAAACTCCAATTTAAACTTCTCTATTCCCCATCTCATTCTTTCCACTTGGAGAAACAGAAATGCTTGCAATTACAGCCTTCTGACTGCAAAACAGTTTCCTGACACGTAGGCAGCCTGTAACCTAAAGCATCTATCCAGCCAAATTCCCTTAAAATTTTGCAGGAAATAGGGTCAGCTAAGATGCTGTCCCCAGACCAGGGTAAGAAGAGATAAGCAGTGAAAAACTGTGTTTGTTCACCTATTTCTGTGAGAAATAACATTAAACAAACAAAAAAACCCAAACAAAATCCCCCAAAACCATAAGAACAAAACAGTAAAGGTCAGTTTTAGCCTCCCACCTCTGTACCAGGAGACCCTTAATGACTAGACTGCCTTGTGTCAGCAGGTACCCTCTGAAGGGTTCAAACCGAGCTGCAAGTTGTATGCTGCATTTCCTGAACGCCCATGAAGAGGTGCAGAATTAGTGTCAGCCTGAAGTTCACAGTATGTAACCCCCAGCCACTGGACTGAACTCCTTTCATCTACTTGTCCTGCCTCACTGGCTCCAGATGCTTACCTCAACTTCCACTGTAACCAAGGTGGCATAAGGCAATTGCACAAAGAACACAGTTCTCTTGGGATTATGTACTAAAAGAATCAGTGCTCCCCAAAGACCCACAGCTGTTTTACTAGACCTCACCTCCTCAACCATATGCTTGACTTTCTTCTGTTGGCAGTGCACCATATCATCCAGATGCTTGATCCGCTCTCTCAGGCTGGCTGTTACCTCCTCCAAATGCTGCGACCTGGCAAAACATGCAAGAGTCAAGCCTGGAAGCAGGGAGCTGTGCAGTAGAAGCAGAACAGAACAACCCCCATAATCCACCATAAATCAGGACAGGCAAGTCAAACTGCACTGACAGATGTCAAATTGTCCAAAGTACATTTTAATGTGATCTTAGTCCAAGTGGCCATCTCCACCCAGGTTAACTCACCTTTGTCTTGCATACTGACATGCTTACTCAGAGCCTGACGTGCTGACAATTGAACAATGTGACAAAACTCATCTTGAGATGTGTTTTCCTTTAAGTGAAAGGCTTTTAGACAGCTAGATCTTTAGATTCAGAGAGACACATTTAGCCTGACTTATCACTACCTGCAAATATTTTGGAAATGTATGCTAAATAAAAGCCAGGAAGCAGGTCTGTTTCAAAGCTGTCTTCCTGCAGGGGAGCCTTGAGTCAAGAACTTGGCAGAGCTGCCAACAGCAGCAGAATGCTAACTGGAATAGTATTAACTCCTCAACAGTCAGCGGGAATTGCTCTGAATGGTTTCAATTTGTGCATATGACTCTTCAGACAGATTCTGCATTTTTTCAAATCTGTTTAATACAGAAAGTGAACCCCCATAGAACTCCGGCCACAAGCTGGTTTGTCAGCTTGTCAGAAAAGTAGCTTTAGAATATGCAAAGAAACGGGAGTGAAGCTTTTCTATAAGTTTTTGTCTCTTTGGCCATGGGACTCTCCATTTTTTACCTGAATGTCCAATTCTTAAAATTTGTCAAAGAAAGCAATCGTTTGCTTACAAAATAAACTGCTGTACTCCTAGGTTCAGGACTGGACAGAATTTGAGAACTGGAGGAGGGGAATCAAAAACAAAAAGGCTTTTTTCATCTTGGTCTGTGCACAGCAGAAAAAAAAACTGTTAAAGCTGCAAATAGAAAAACCATTCTAGACAAAGCGGCAGATGGCAAACTGTAAGACATGATTCCAGTGAATGACTGAATTGTATGCTGTTTCCCCCCAAAAGAGTCTCTATTAAAGTGAAGTACTCTGCAGAAATGGAACTGCAGCACTTTGACAAGGACTCAAAAAATTCAAGGCATTGCTGCAGGTTTTTCAGTTGTGCATATTAAGGTCTCGCAAAACTTAAATTTATATTTTGATTGCAATTGTAGCACATATTTTGTATCTCACTGGAAGATTCAGGATCTTAAGCACTGATAGCAATGGAGAAACGCAACAGACATCCTTCCTAAGGTGGAGCTCAAGTGTCTGGTAAGTTAAAGACAGGTGAAGAGAACTGAAGAAAAAACAGCATCATCTGAATTCGGATTCACTGCTTGCATAGCACAGATTGCAACCTGCGAGCTTGCTTGCATTGCACAAATTCCTGCCTCAACATTGCCTTTACCCTTTTTACTGCAGTGTAACTTTTCACACTGAAAAGGATTCACTGAAGCGAGAAGAGTCTGTGTTATTCAGAGGTAAAGGAAAACAGCAATTATCTTTCATCTCTATATTCTCTGTTGTATGTGAGCAACATCTGTTCTCTTTAAGTTATTATTTTAACAGGCTGCTGTGAAAAGCCATTCTTACCCTGAAACCAGAGAAGTTGGTCACAGATCAATACAAGGCACTGAGAAGCTCTCAGCAGGGACCTCCTTTAATGTTTATGCTTCCCAAAGAACAGCAGGATGCCCAAAACCTTAAAACTGAATTTCTGGGTGCCACAGAACCATAAGTAGTAATCAAGTACAATTATTCAGTCTCTGGTTATAATTCATCTTTACCCACTCAAGCAGCGTCATATAAACCTTTGAGTTTAGACAGTGAAAGTATTCATAGTCAGGATCATGCTCTGCTGAATTTGGGAATGCAGATTTAAGAAAAATGCAAGCCACGGATATGCTGCAGCTTGTTCCATCTACAATGTACTCTGCACGTTTGCAAACAGCTTTTCAGGAAAGATGCACAAAGGTGGTCTTTGTTGCAAAAAATAATTGGTTTGATATTTTACACGTAAATAAATCTACATGCAGATTGACAATTCCTACCAGACTGCAGTTTTAAAGTTAGAAAAGGCAAAATTCAGATGTCTTCAAAAACAAAGAAACCCCTGAAGTTTCCTAGCAATACTAGAAGTTCCACAGACAAGTCTTATCTTACCTTTCACTGTCAGAGTTTTCAGATTTTGCTCCAGATATTTCTATTTCATGTAATTCAAGTTGTTTTTGCAGCTGGTGACGTTCCTAAACAAGAAAAGTTATCTTTCAGTTCTCCACGTATCAAAATGTAAAGGCCCTACAAAGCATATTTCATTGTAATTCAAAACATCATTTGTGAAATTAAAATAGAAGCTGATTAAACAAAATTAATGCATTTCCTATAGCCAAGGAGCACAGAATACATAATAATAAAATCAATTTCCCAGCTATGCATGGAAATAAGATCAGTTTTCAATTTGCTATTTCAAGATGTATGGCTGTACTTGAAACGGAACTTTTTCAATAAAAAGATGAGTCATCAAAATCTTTAACTACATAAATGTCAAATTGTCCATGATATCACTTCAAAAAGATCTCCCAATCCAAGGCTGAGATAAAAGGTACTGCTGCATTTTCTTCCCCCACAACATTCGTGTTTATTTTTAAGTGCCCACCAGCACAGTGCTTGTGAAGATCTATGAGGACTTGGGGACTGAGTCAGAACAAGTTAGCAGAGAAGTAAGTGTGTTATCCACTTTAAACAGAATTTAAGAGGCATTCAGTCTCACAGGGCAAGTGTCAGCCAGATAAGAGCATATTAAACACCTAATGTGGAGGAACTCACCTGTACTAGTGAGCTATACTGCAATCCTACATTCACTGCATAATACTCAAAAGTTACAGGCTGAAGCCCAGATGAAGTTAACGGAGCCACTACAGGGGCATATTAAGCTGAGTGATTTCTCAGTGTATTCACTAATTCTACTAATGGATTTGCAAGCATTAGACAAAAAGGGCTCAATGCACATTAGACTAACCAGTCAAGCCAACAAGACTGGCTTAAAAACCTATTTATCCATAGATACCGATATTAAATATGTACTACGCTAAAGTAAAATTGGTGAAAAAAACCACTTGATCTGTAAGAGCAGAAGACTGTTCTCCCTCCACTCACTAAAACACTCTCTGCTCCTGTATTTGAGACAGCGATACACGAATCTTTAAAGGTAATAAGATGCCTGCTATTGAATGAAATGAGAAATGTCCAAGACCACTGCACAGTCACCGCAGCCAAGGCAGCCCGTGAGCTTCACACCCCCCAGCTGCTCCTCCTTGTTGGTGAGAACAAGGTCCAGAACAGCACCACTCCTCACGGGCTCCTCTAGCAACTGGAGAAGGAAGTTATCATCAACACATTCCAGGAACCTGCATTGCTTATGCTCTGCTGTGTTGTCCCACCAAATGATGTCAGGGTGGTTGAAAATCCCCAGGAGGACCAGGGCTTGTGAACAAGCTCCCACTGTCTATAAAGGATCTCATCCTTTCAGTCTTCCTGGCTGGGTGGCCCCCACTCTAATGTCACCTGTCCCTGCCCTCCCTTTATTCCTGACCCCTAAGTTCTCCATCAGCTTCTCACTGATCCACAGATGGAGCTCTGTGCACTCCATGGACCTACCACAAAAACATTTCTAAGAGACTCTGGGTCATTTATGATTATTACTTGATTAGGC
The DNA here is from genome assembly GCA_013400735.1 of Pomatostomus ruficeps. Taxonomy (NCBI): domain Eukaryota; kingdom Metazoa; phylum Chordata; class Aves; order Passeriformes; family Timaliidae; genus Pomatostomus; species Pomatostomus ruficeps. The sequence continues at coordinate 62,963 of VYZT01049522.1, forward strand.
TTAGGAGTCCTTGCACACTGAAGGGCAGTGAATGGTTTTTAAATTCTCTCTTTAAAATAATGGTTCATTTCTTAAATAATAAGTGCTGACACCTTAGCCCTGTAAGGAGCACCAGAAAGACAGAACACAGTGTCTCTATGGCAGTCCAGGTGCACTTACTGATATAAATACAATAACTAAGACGCAAACAGCAATGGTGTGTCTCTGAGCAGGGAACTGAGCAGCAGAACAACAACAAATGAAATCTGCTCCGTGCATTTGTGCATTTCCTCTCAAGGCAGCAATCAGCCCCCATACCTCTTCCATGCGTTCGATCAGCCGGTCCAGCTCCCCAATTCTCTGGTCCTTCTCCCGTATGCTGGTTTCTGTAATCTTCACCTTCTTATTTGCCTCTTCAATAGCCTTCAGAAGCCGATTAGTTTCCTCCTACAAATAAGAACATTTACAGTCACATTAGCATCTAATGTATCAATGAGGAATATTTCTTTTTCTTTTCGGCTACAGAGCCAGGCTAATAGCTCTTAAAGAGCTCAAAGCTTTTCACGACACCTGCTGTGAAATCTGGAAGAGTTATGACCCTAAATGTGAATTATAGAGAGTAAAAGATTTGGCGTCCTTTGCAATACACAGGTATTAGTAAAACGTTATTATGATAATCCAAGAGAAACTTTTACCCATTTCTTAGATAGCTGATTTTCCTTCTGAGGATGCTGTTAAGTAACAGCAGGCGAAAAATATGCTGCTGCAAAAGACAGCTTTTTAAACACCACAGTTTGCCACGTTCAGCTTTGTACTTTCCTCACATGTAAAGCAATATGAATAAAAAGAAACTGGGGCAGCTATCTTCAATCTCCATCATTACTAGACTCTATCATTTAAACAAATGCAATAACTGACTGCTCATAGAAGGGTTTAACTTGGGGTGGAGGGAAATCAGGGGACAGGAGAGTTCTTGCTCCAGTGGCATCCAATGAAGTTGTTCCCCTTCTCCTTCTTAAACTGTCAAGTAAAATTGGACATTATATTTTCCTTTTCTAGAGAATCAGAAGTTAAAAGACCCAATTTACCCTATTTCAAATTTTGAAATCTATATTATCATTGACATTACTATGTTTGAACACATTTGTTTCTTAGTCCTACAACCCCAGAAGTCTGGAAAGCTTAGTAACTATGGCATGACTCGTCACAGAGACAGAAGTGAAGGAATGAATCCACTCCGGATTATGAAGCGATTGAGAAACGACACCCAAGTAAAGCACCACTCTCACAGACTGGCTATACATACCAGGAGCATTTCTTTCTCAGCCTTATGTTTCTGTTCCTCTTCTCGCAATTTTTCCTCGTACTGACTGTACAGCTTTCTTGTCATCTCTCTCATGACTTCGGCATTGGCTTCCTGCGATGATTCCACCTATNAAGAGAAACTTTTACCCATTTCTTAGATAGCTGATTTTCCTTCTGAGGATGCTGTTAAGTAACAGCAGGCGAAAAATATGCTGCTGCAAAAGACAGCTTTTTAAACACCACAGTTTGCCACGTTCAGCTTTGTACTTTCCTCACATGTAAAGCAATATGAATAAAAAGAAACTGGGGCAGCTATCTTCAATCTCCATCATTACTAGACTCTATCATTTAAACAAATGCAATAACTGACTGCTCATAGAAGGGTTTAACTTGGGGTGGAGGGAAATCAGGGGACAGGAGAGTTCTTGCTCCAGTGGCATCCAATGAAGTTGTTCCCCTTCTCCTTCTTAAACTGTCAAGTAAAATTGGACATTATATTTTCCTTTTCTAGAGAATCAGAAGTTAAAAGACCCAATTTACCCTATTTCAAATTTTGAAATCTATATTATCATTGACATTACTATGTTTGAACACAATTATTTCTTAGTCCTACAACCCCAGAAGTCTGCAAAGCTTAGTAACTATGGCATGACTCGTCACAGAGACAGAAGTGAAGGAATGAATCCACTCCGGATTATGAAGCGATTGAGAAACGACACCCAAGTAAAGCACCACTCTCACAGACTGGCTATACATACCAGGAGCATTTCTTTCTCAGCCTTATGTTTCTGTTCCTCTTCTCGCAATTTTTCCTCGTACTGACTGTACAGCTTTCTTGTCATCTCTCTCATGACTTCGGCATTGGCTTCCTGCGATGATTCCACCTATAGGAGGGGAAGGTTGACCCATCAGTAAGTACAGTATTGCTGGCAGCAGGAGAGAGTTCACATGATGAGAAAATAAAGAGTTTGAAGTTAAGCTCCACCTTGTTATAAATCTGACATTGCAAAAGTAGATTTCCATTTGTATCAAGACCATTTACAGCACTCTGCCAGTATTCACATAATTTGAATTTGTAGAAGTTACTGTTCTGTCAAGCACTACATTGTCTGAATTTAGCTCATTTAGTCATTGCTTATCTAAGACCAGGCCATGCCTCTTTACTGAACCCTTCCATAACAGCCTCCAAGTCTCTTGGTTTGCTTCCCCATTGCAATGATATTGTCTCCCCCTGCTCTGCTGAAGCACAGACTAGAGATGGACAAGACTCAGCTCCTGTTTCTAAATGACCACGAACATTCAAAGCAATACTTTATTGCAGTACCCTCCCTTCTCTCTCAGTTTTTCACATTCTGCTCTTTGTGTAGGCACAGGAACTGGGGTAACAATGCAGCAAAGAAATCAAACTTAAAATTAAAATTCTCAGGTGTGTGGAAGGGTTGATTTTTAACAACACAACCAGAAACTTTACTAGAGCTACAGGGAAGAGGGCAGAATGGTAATTTAGAGACAGGATTTCCTGCTGTTGGCTGAAAACACTGCCTGAACCACACCCTCAGTAATTAAACACCAGATAGGATACTCACAGCTTAAGCCCATCTCCTATGTAAACCACAATAAAAGTGAAATAAAACAGCTGGTCCAGGACTTAGCTCTCTTCCTAGAGATGCTATGAATGAGCCAACGTTATAGTGAAATGCTGTGGGTGTTACAGAGGTGACAGGAAGAGGAGGAATAAAGTGTTCCCTGCTGATCACCACACTTCACACATATACAAAACACAGAGTTCTGATGATTAAGGTTTTGGGTTGGATTTTTTTCTATTTAAAGGACCAAAAGGTTTAGTAAACCCTTGGGTTCATCTTGCGTGGCAGAAACAAGCTTGTTTAGCACCATGTAGAAAAACAACAGTGCATTTCACTCTTTGAAAGGGGATGAGCTGTGAAGGACTCCATTTGTACTGCCGTTGTCCCCTTTGTCATCTCACTAGGCCAACCCTGGGGCACAGCTAGTGACCTGTACTTTATGAGAGGGTGTGAAGTTAAATGAACCTTTCGCATTTCAGGAAGCCTGAAAGAATCGTATCATTTAGAGAAAGCCAATTATTCAACCCCGGGTTCCTTTAGATACACTGAACTTGGATAGGATCGCTGGCTGTTTATCTCCATCATTCCTTTCCTTACACCTTGAGCAATGAGCACAGTAAAAACAAGCATAAAAGAGGAGATGTATCAGAGCATCTGTCAAAATATGCTTAAGCAACATCTCCACTCTTAGTTGTTACAGATGTATGATAAACCAAACCTCCTTAATAACCCCACAGGCGTGTTCTCCACCCTGAATGTAATCATGGTTACTGCTTTTCAACGCTAACCTCCCAGATTCCACGCCATCCTCATATATTCACCCCTGGAATAATTTCCCAGATGTCTTGGCACCTTTGAGACACAATTTTATATTTAACTGTCAAAGACAGTAATGAGATATTTTATTCACTAACTCGGTACTAAAACTGCAACTTTGAGGGCAAAATTTACACTTTTTCTGTGTAAATGCAGGGCATGTATTCTGCAGAGCTTGACTTGCTTAAAGACAAACGAATCCTTATTCATTCAGTTGAACTGAGATTCAAGCTGCAGTTCTCTGCTCTTAGAAGCAGACATACCTTCCCCTGACTTGTTGGGGCATGTCTTTATTATAGGGAAGCCCAAATTTCTGTTTTACAATCTTAATTGCATCATCTTTACTTCTTTTATTTGGTTTTTCCCTCTTCATTTCCTGTTGACACCAGCAGGTGCAAAATACAGCTACTTTTACAGGCTGTAAAGCTTCATTATGAGAGGAAAGCAGAACGTGAAATGCACTTACATTAATGTTTTCCTGTTTAGCCATTCATCACTAAGCATGAGTGCTAGTCACTGGCAAAACAGCCAAAAGGAAGCATCTTCTCTGACAAAATTAAATATAGCTGCAGTCACCTTACTCTCACAAACTTAGCAGAAAAAAATCATAAATTTTTCAAAATTTGACAAATTCTGATACAGTACTAGATCCAAATTAATCTACTTTGAGCAATTTTAAGAGAGACAAAGGTTTCCAGAAGATGGGCGGGATGTTTGTTTTATCTGGGGTTTTTGTGCACTTGGTTTTTTTTGAGATTAAAGGAATACATTTGGCAGATGAGGGGAGAACATGGTCAAGCCTTCTGTCATGTAAAACCTTGCAGTTTGTGTTTTATTCCCTTGCATTTCTCTGAAAGGAATAGCTTAATTCTCTTGTGAAGATGCGTGCTGTTACACCTCATATCTGCTGACTACATGCTCATAAGATTTAACATTACCTATTAAAAATGGTGCAATACCAAAGAAGCTCAACACCAAGAAATTAATGTAGCAATGTGCAGAGCTGTAATATTCCTTCACTTAATAGGAATGGATGCTAATAACCATTTAATGGTTTGAATTTTCACCTGTCAACATCCCTGACTCTTATGTTACGTCCCATGTTATGGGAAGACTGCCTGCCGCCAGCTGAGATTCTTTGTTATTAAACCAGTATTGATTCACAGGAACCAGCAAGCTTGAGGGCATGACGAGGGCATGAAGAATGAAGAACCCCTTACAAATAAGGCCAAGCAATTCATTTAACATCCACCTAATGCCCTTACTGTGCAGTGTTTTTCGGGGAGTTTTTATACCACACCTTTAACTTCAGTAACTGATTTTCAATTTGTGCTGTTTCCAGTTGCTTTTGCTTCTCTCTCAGCTTTTCCATAGATTGCTCGTGTGTATGTTTTAAATTCCTTATTTGCTCCCTTATATCAGTGTTCTCCAATGTGACATCCACTAGAGTTTTCTAGAAGAAAGAGGCAAACCACATATTAAAAATCAGAAATAATTTGATGAATTAATATAGTCAAGAGATTATGAAACACAGCACATTTAAAGAGCTTCTTGATGTATTAATGCAGCGTGGACAGTTTTGCAAGTTTTAACATTTAAAATTATGGCTTTTACTGTTGCTAGAAGGTATTTCCATGAGGAGTGTACTCAGTGAAATCAAGTCCTGGAACACTATTTAAAAGAAAGGAACATGGATACAGTTCAGTATGAATAATCTTGCCTTCTCTCCAAGGGCCATGCCATACATACAAAATGCAGCGGAGTGAAAACAACTGTGACATACACGAAAGCAGGGACATTATGTTGTTCAGCTCAAGTACACGGGAATTTGGAAGTCTTTAAAAAACAAAATTCATTCCCACCTCATCCCTCCCCCTGCGTTTCACTGGTATGTAAAATCTCACACGTCTGACATCCAAACATGCCACTTTCATTCTGTTAACAACTGAAGGCAGAACTAAGTCAGGAGATGCACCATTTTGCACTGCACAGACCAAATCACATTTTTACCTTAGATCCTTTAGTGAGACATGACTCGTGGTATTAGTCTGTTGCATATCAGCATCTCTTTATACCTCTACTGTACACTATTTTTTAATGGGTTTTTTTAAAACACAGGAACTTCTGGAACTCTTTTCTTTGTTTCCTAAATTAGGTGCTTTAGGTATCAAAGACAGTACTTTATGGTCTTGTTTAGTGCTACAATCTGTATCTGTCATCCATGTTTTCTGTATGCTTTGATATCCAAGTTAGAAAAGGCAGCTGTCAGCTGGGAAGCAGCTATGAAGATGTACCTGCAAGTCTATTGATGCTGATGTCAAGGAGCTGTTCATTTCGCTAAAGCTATCTAAGGCTGCAGCCTGCACTCGCACATGATTCTCTAAGGATTCCTGATGAGCATTTGTCACCTGAGCAGGAAAAAAAAAAAAAAGGTTTTATATAGAATAATGATCACGTTTACCTAATCTTTCCAAGGGAGCTACAGAAGAGAAAGACCCCAAGGTCATTTTCACAGTACTAGGATGCTTAAAATATACAGGCCTCAAAGGATATTCTTGCACCTCACAAACAAACAAACAAAGCTTAAAATCCAAATAATCTAACAGAAATAAGGCATGACTATCTAAGTTAATTGTTAGTCTGCAATCACTGTATAAACTGTTCTTTTTGAAAGGACAAGAGGACAATTGGCAGCTGTCTATTCAGAAAGATTATATACATAGAGTGGGCAGATTGTAAAAATTCAGAGCGAAAAGCAGAAGAATGCAAGAACTAAGGAAATCAAGAACTGTGAACTGTAGAAAAGCCTTAACTAAGAAGGAATTGACTAATCAGATACATAAAGAAGCAACATCAAGAAGACAAAAGGCTGGAACAGTACAAAGCAGGGACGAGAAGCCAGAGAGCTTTGTTGTGTGAAAATTAGTAATTTTCTGTTATGTACACACACACATGCTTAAAAAGTGAAGGGGGGTGAGGGGGGGAAGGCACAAAAGGACATCATTCAAGAAGAGACCAAAACCGAAACAGTGTAAATAATTACGAAGGATCCAATAATAAGCACGAAAAGAGTGTTACTAATGGAGGCCAGCCCAGCTCACATTCTGAGATGGGCCAGATCTGTTTCCTGATAAAAACATAAGAACATCAGGGACTGATACAGGGGACAAGTGTGTAATAACCAAGCCATACACAGATTAGGTCAGCATAGGGAGTAGAGGCCAAGTAGTCACTGTTATCTTTATATAAATGTGTGTTCATGTAAAACAAACAAAAGCAGAAATGCTTTGGATGGACTAAGAAAGTTACAAGATAAGAACTTGTGTGAAGAAGGCCAGGGTAGGATATTGGAAGAGCAAATTTCAAACAAACTTTATGAACAAAAAGTTGTCCCGGAAATTGATAGGATAAAAGCACAGTGGTTGAAAGCTGAAGCAAAGAGTATAGAAGGGATTTTAAACAGGGCTTGCAAATAGCACGAAAGACAACAGTCACGTGAAGCCAAAATCAACCCCCAAATAACCAACCAAACAAAAAGCTCATGTTATTAGGAAGAACAACACTTGTGCTTCCTTTCAGGCAGTCTAGAGTATTAAAAAAGGGGAAGGATGTCTCCTAATGTGCCATTTATGTCAGAAGGAAGCTTCATGAACTGCTAATTTGCTGCAGAACTAGATATTCTGTCAGAGTTGGTCAGAAACCCTTACTTAAGGAAGAATTTCTGACTCATGCAGGATTTCTGCTGGTCTGACAGAAGACCTGGAAGTGCAGGATATCATCACTGCTATTCAGTAAAGATCAGCAGCAAAGACAAGAAGCTGCACCTGAATCAGCATTTACCTCCATGCACGCTGTGGGGGAAGAGGGAGTCTTGCTGGCAGCATTACAACTATTTAACACAGTTTGCAGAAATTGAGTTTTCTCTCTCTCTTCCTCTCAAGTCAGGGTGATGATTTTTGTTCTCTTTTTTTTGAAACCACTTGCACAGACTAAAAGTACCATTTACAGCAAGTTCTGATTTTTGTACCTAATACAGCATGCAGGGAACTGACAGCCTCCAAATGAGGATGGCAGAAGGGCACAAGTCAAGGTCCCAGTCCCTTGAAGTCAGAATACCTTTAATTGCCAAAGCTTCCTCTGAACCAGGGCTGTGAAAATCAATGCTGAACATAAATTCAAAGCAAGTTTTCAGGGAGATTTTTTGGATCAAACAACTCAGCAGTTTAATATGAAGGCTATTTTTATAGAGTGCAACAGCTTTTATTGCTAAAGCAGCATGTCTGAAGACAGGTCACTGAATGACCATTGAAATGTTCCATTAAAAACCAAAAGGTAAGCAATTTTGTAGCACTTTAATACTAAAGAATATTGCTACTTCTTTTACTTAGTGTTTAAGCAATAGAGTCTGTAAAACAGTGTTAAAATGACACCAAGTTATCAAAGTTATCAGTTTCCCCTAATCATGAATGCTATTTATTCGATTCACCTGGAAGCTGTTACATACATCTTCACTAATTACCAATACACACAGGCAGGGGTATCAAGATCATTCTTTTATTTCCAAGAATTTCCAGCCAATTAGTAATTTCATATGCAAAAGCATCTCTGTCCTACTTTACCTTCCTGGATGAAAAAATAAAGAAAGGAAACTACAGATATCACACAAAACAGTGAACTAGAGTGGTTTGGGAGATTAGTTCTGTTCTGCTAAAGCAAAAGCAGTTTCTAGATAACACTGGGACAGTTATTCCCATATGCTTTCCCTGCAAATGAATGGATACTTACTTTCAGTTCATTTGTAAGCTGCTGTATTTTTCGTTTCATTTCATCATATTCACCATACATTTTCTTTCTTACTTTTTCCAGAGTTGCTCTCACCTGGTGTCAGAAAAATCAAATGTCTTTATCAAAATTTTGGATTATACTGTTTATAGTAGGACATGATTTTTTTCTCTATGTTCTTCATTGTTACTTTCCATAATTTCCATTATTAGTCTACCTCTGCATAACAGCAATTTACTCTTAAGACAAAAACTTAAGTACCCCCCAAGCTGGATTCCAGTTTGGCTTTACACAGGATTGCAATCACGTTTGCCTACAACCTACATAATTCAACATCATTTTTCCCCTTCCTCACCTCTACTAAACACAGGATGCCTGCCGATCATTTAGGGCAGTGAGTTTACCCGGTCTCTGCGCAGAGGGGCGAGTGGAAAACTCCAGCAGGGTATGCTTTTAGGAGCTCTGCACGGAATACCCCCACTGCCTCCCAGAAAGAGGGGCACTGGCCATCAGCCCTGTGCAGGGAGTGCTCCCTAACCACGTGCTCCCCTTGGGACGAGGAAGAGAGAAGGGAGCTGATTGCTGCTGTCACCTCCGGAAAGCAGTGCTCACCTGTGCCTCCGGACACACGGGCACAGGCACACACACCACACACACCCTCTTGCAAGATGCAAACCTGACTCAGGCAGCAAAGCTGTCAGCAGCTCGGACAGGGCTCATTGTTTTTGGTCTATTTAAGTTGGCACATACATGGCACAAGCTGAGGACTCGTTTAAGACACTGCTTTTAAAGATGATACTACTCTGGCAGACCAAAGATCACAAATTTGCAGAGCTCAACACAGCTTCCAGAAGATGGAAGAACAAGAGCCAGCACGTCTCTTCCCATGTCTTTCCCACTTTCTCCTGAAAGCATCAGTACCCTAAATGCACAAGCAGGACACGCAGTTCACCTGGTCTGACGCGTCCCTCCATAAGGGACAGAAAAGGGCAAGGAGATGGCCCCAGCCCGAGCAATCCCCAGGTACCACAGACAGTGCAGTCTGGGGAGCAGGCCCTGCTGTGTGCCATTCACCTGTCCCTTGACACCACCCTGCAGGGCAGAGAAACTACCCAGGCAGGAAAACAGCAGCCAAGGCAGCTTGCGTGCCTCGCCAGCACTGCAGCAGTGACAGACCCTGCCAGACTCTAAGCTCAGCAGCTGGAGAGTGGTGAACACCGGGAGCTGACACACTGGGAGTACCAAGGGAGAGAAGCAAGTCCCGACAGCCACAGAGCAGGCAGAGGTTGGGAGCACGCATGATTACAGTGCCTTACACTGCTCGCTTGACTCAGAGTTCCTCCCTTTCCTATCAACTCAGTCTGCACTTGAATCAGTGTAACATGATAAGCACTGACCAACAGCCTCCTGGGTGGTGAAGGTGGATGGAAAGAGGTCAGATTATTTGCCCTGAGGTAATTAGGGTGTTACTGACACAGCCTGAGAGCCAAAGACTCAGGGGCAAAGAGATGCTGAGTTTCAAGCACAGAAAAATTTCAAGCAGGATCAGAAACGCAATTTTTGTTTTTCAGGAGATCTTCTGCCAACTCTGATAGATGAGCAGGCACAGAGAAAGTAGTACAAAGACATCCTTATTAGGCTGACTATTTTAAGGTTGCCCCAAAATATACCCAAGTGATTTTACTATGTCACCTAATTTAGAAGCCTTTTCAAAGCTGGGGGGTTTGGGGACGGGGGAAGCAGAGGAAGAGAGAGACTTTATCCTTTCAGATGTCTACTTACATAGTTTCTTCCATCAGCAAGCACAGTTCCCAGGTATAGAGTTTTTTCCCAACTCAAATACTACCAAGGCCAGCCTCTAGGTTCAGAATAGGTTCCCAGTGCAAACTCCGGTGTTGGGCTGGGTATCAGTCATCCCATTACACACTCACAGCTCTACATGGATATATGGAAAGGGTATTTATCTTGAGGTGAAAGCATCACTCACTTCTTTAATGTAATTCATCTCCTCTTTCAGCTGATCAGCTGACCAGCCATAAACCACCATTTCTCTCTTATGGTTGTTGTCAGTTCGGTGCACAACACCATACACCATCCCATGAGAGAGCTTCCCTGGAGACATCCCATTTGGTACATGGTAGAGTTCCTATAAATTAAAAAAAAAACAACAAAAACAAATCAGTACTAGAATTAAAAAAAAAAAAAAAAAAACCACAGTAACTTAGGGCCAGAAGTGACACCAATTATAATGATAGCACGACAGTACATATGAACACTAACTCCCAAATGTTTTGGAGCCAACCTGTCAGCCGTCATGCTTAATGTTTTTGGAAAGAACAATGACTAACTTATAACTGATAAAGAATACAGAGATGTCTCATTGCCACTGCCTTCAGTGGAAGTAATGTAGGCACAGTTAGAGACAACAGGTTGGATTTGTACAAGGAGAGGTAAAGTCATGTAAGAAAAGGTTATCCTGGCTTATTACCACCATATGCTACTTTTCTGCTTTCTTGCAGAGCACTGTCAAGTCTCCAGTTCCCTCTAAACTCTTGAAACCACAGAATCATCCGTCACTTCCCCAGCACCCTGCTGCAGGAAACAAGAATTCACAAGTTTACTCAAAAAATACAGAAAGTTCTAAGAAACTGAAAATAAAACCTTTTAGGCAGGGTTCCTTAAAAGAGAAAATATTTGTTTCTCTCGAAGATAAACAAAGTAGAATTTCACTTTGCATTTGAAGCTAAGTAAGAAACCCTAAAGCAATGAAACTCATTTGAGGTCTCCATTTCTTCTACAGATGTTGCAGAACTGACCGTGTAACAGCTAAAGCAAAGCTATGAAATAGCATTTATATGAGTGTTCCAGTGTTATTAACTACTGTAGAAGGATAAACCTTCTAAATCAGGTCTTGCTATGTAAATAGAGGTTGTTTTAAAGAGCTGACATTTTTTATTTTAATGATCTGCAGAAATTTGTGAAACATACTCATAATAATTGCATGCCTTGCTTCAGGGCACCCTTTGCAACACACTCCTCTTGTTCATCTCATCAATACACTTAGTAAGAAAAATATTCGTGCAGACAGCAGGAATCATTTCCCTCAGCGTGTAAATAAATATCTGCAGGGTCAGATCAACCACCTGACCTGACTACTCACCTCTCCTCCCTTCTAATCGACCCAGGGAAACATCCTTCTGTAGCAAGCATCTGAAATGAGTCAGTGCTCAGAACCACTCACTTCTCTTCTTGATTACAAGGAATTTAAACAACTACCTTAGATGAAGACATCCACATTGCAATTTTTATTAAAAAAGGGGCAAATATTCTTGCCGAACTTGAAATATTTGCAAACTGGGAGCCTAAAAATAATCTGTGGTTTCTGAATGGAAAGTTAGAATGAAAGTTTGGAAACACAGCTGTTACTGATAAGCTTTGTACATTGTTTTTGAAAAGTCAGTTCTAGAGAAAAATCAGGTATAGGTGATTTTACTAAACTTACTTTCTTATGCTGGATATACCATGATACAGGTAAATTTGAGAACATTTACTACCTTGACTTTAGAATATGTTTTGGGTTGGGTTTTTTTGTTCTAAGCATTGTCTAAATACTCTGACACCAACCAGAGGCTGAAAGAGACGAAGCTCAGCATCTTATATCCATCTGCAGCTGCATCCTAGAGATCTCCAGTCCTTACTATGATGAAGAGAAGACACCATCTGCAATCTAAAGCAGCAGCACTTGCAGTTTTTAAGAGCCAAACCAACACAACTATGCTGGCAATACAAGAATAAATACTTCTTTAGGTAAGGTGAAAATGAACAGGAAAATTTACTTGTATTAAGAAAAATGGGTAGAGACATTTTTCTCACATTGTGTCCTTCCCACATGGCACTGGCAGATTTTCCTCAACACTGTAAATCCTACACACTCTTATTTATCACATTAATAGCTTAACCATGTGGCTGAAATTCTGGGGGTATGTGTGCAGGGCTGGGAGGGGAACAATCACAGAGCAGACACCTGATAAAGAACATTTCAGGCAAAGAACAACAAAGCTGTAAGCCTTCATTTGAAAAGAAAGCTTCAAAAACACTTAATGAAGAAAACATTGGGCAACCAGCCCTACCTATACATGATATAATTTTGCACTTTGAAAACCTTATATGCAAAGTTTCATATCCTCATAATGAGACATTTCATAATTCTATATTATTGGGGCTTTTGTTTTTTTGTTTGGATGTGCACAAACAAAAGCCTCACACCTCATACTTTGAAATAGAGAAATACAGAAACCAGATGGGGACATGACTCAAAATTATTTTGTGTTTGTTTGCTTCTAGGGTTGTACAGTTTCTTTCATAGTTCATTGCAGCTCCTCCTCCGCATCTGGAAAAATGGATTACACACAAGTTTCCATCTTCCTGATAACAGAATGAATAAACACTTTGATTGTTTGGAGGTTACCAAGGCACCAGACACTGAATTCATAAACTCATACCCTTTGCCCATGATCACTCATTTTTAATGAGGTGAACAGCTGAATACCAGCAATACCAAGGTCCTTTGTGCCTCTAAAACATTAGCAGAATTATCTGAAGTGCTGTTTGCAAAGTTCTGGAATAAAAATTATGACCAAGTTCCTTATTTTTAGAGTATTATGAACACATTCCCAAGGAATGCTTTGAAGATTTTTCCCCCCTCTATGCAAGACCTACAAATTCAGACCAATGGGTTTGCAGCTGGAGAATCACCCATGGCACTTACATATGTATTTCAGAGATGAACAGACTTAAATTTACATTATAATGGCCAGTACATGCAGGATTAGGTACGCACAAAGGCAGACTGGTTACATGTTTCTTGTAACAATGCTAAACTTGCCTGTTATCTGTATTTGCACAAGCCTCCTAAGATGCTTTTGTTACTTCTCTTTCAGAAGATTAAAAGAATCTCCATCATCTGTTGGCTGTTCTAGTTCTATGTGCTACTTTAAATACAGGATATTGTTTTTACCCTCTCCTTATTCTTCCTTCGTATCACAATCCCCAGACAAGTGCCTGTCAAAATTTCAGTTCTTGCTTGCTTTAATGATGTGTGAGCCAACAGCTACACAAATAACCGTTCTCATGTTTCTTTAACCTTTTTCATTGCTGTTCTATTCCACTCATGCTTATCTTCTACTCACCCTTTTCTGTTTAGTAACTCTTAATTTCTACTCAGTGAGCAGTAGTTTCAGGGTTCTGTATAAATAGTCTCACCTGATGCAGTTTCCTCTTAGGGGCAGGGTTACAACCAGAAAACTCCTCTAGATGCAGGGCTGAGAGGTGGATGGGTTGCTTTGTTTGTTGACTACTTTTTCAATACAGCTTTGCCTGTAAAGGAGACCCTGCTGAGTAGCTCAGGTCTCAAATATCTCCACAGAACTGCATCACTAAGAATGCACTGAGTGTATTTCTGCCAGCTTGCCTCCTCATAAGCTACTTCCACTCACTTTTTCTTCCTTCGCTGTTATTTCCTTTTTACCTTGTACTCTGTTCTTCCTCTGACATATCCTCTCTCCTATGCTTCCTCTTTCACAAATCCTGGATTTTCCACATCCTCAAGAACTACAGGAACAGCTTTTTAATACTTCCCATTATTTTCCTCTATGTCCCCTGCATACCCACTTTCAGAACTCAGATATTTTTCCAAGCAGGTCCTCAATGATCTCCACTCTTATCTACAGTGAGGCGTCTCAGTGAAGATAACAGCATAAAATACATGCAAGTATTTAAGAGCAAGTAAATACTGTAAAGCTAACCAGAATAGTGCTTTAAGATGGAATAAGATGGAAGGGTTCACTAGATTAATCAACCATTGCTGTTTAAGGTCAAAATATCAGCCAAATCCCTTCGAATGTGAGCTGCTGATCTGAAAAGACAGAGTTGGCTTAATCAGTTTGTGAGTATTTCTTTGTACCTACAGTCAGTTCTAGGGCAGCCCGAGGGGACGGCAAGGCCACGGTGTGGGGATGCACACACATCCTGTGCCAGCCTCCAGCACAGGCCTTGTCTCTGCTGCAGCAACACACGGCTGCACACAGTGTGATCACACACAACGTACCCAAGAAACACAGTCGTGTTTACTTAACTAATAAATATTTAAAACACAAGCCTACACCCCAAGGTTGCAAAAGTCATGATAATTACCATGCATCCTGTTTATGTCTCTGTCCAAGGAGGCAGCACAAGTAGCATGAAACAGGTGAAGACATCATAAAACCAAACCCTAAATTTAAGTTTTCAGCTGGTTTTTCTATGGCCCATGGGTTTTTTGCATTATGTAAATAACACTGAGGGATGATTTGCTTCCTAATCTATCAGTTTTTTAAATGAAAGTCAGATAGGCTCATATTTTAGACTTCTCCCTGCCCCAAAACTGAAAGCAAAATCACAGAAGACATATCTTTTTTGAGAAAAAAGGACATATAATGTAATGCTTAACACATTCCTGTGTTTAGTATCCCTATGGCCTTAAAATTTTCCTGACTCATGATCTTCTGTTTACCTACACCATCAAAAAACTTTTAACAAGAATTATATCAGTTAAGCAAAGCTTTATCTTTTCCTTAACAGCCACATTCCAGACGTTTCTAAAATATCCAGTTATCTTTTACCTGTTCACTGGTTACACAAGGAACAAGAATATTCACACTGTTACTGAGGTTACATATTTTCCATGCAGTAAAATGACACATTTATAACACTGAGCTCACCAGGAAAAGTTACTGTGCTCTGACAAAAGGTAGCTCTGGTTTTATGTCTTTTCATATTCCTCTATAGCCCATGAAAATCGTGTTACATTTAGGAATGTTTTATATAAAAATAGTATTACAATAGGGAAAAAAGACATGACTGTTTTTAAATTCATAAAGAATGCAAGAAGCATCGCTGAACACATTCCAACTTTCAAGGTCCTTGTGTGTAGAATTTAGGTGTCCATCTCAAAAAAGGTAAGCGCCAGACATTATACAAAGGCATATCTAACTCAAGAAATCTGTACACAGAATGCCAATGTTTACACATTGGGACACTAAGACATAACAAATACAGCAGTCACTTCAGAAGTCAGTGGAATTCTTTCTTTATTTTTTATGTAGTGCTGGTTTTTAACAAAGGCATTGCTTAATTAGTTCAGGCAATCAAGCAATCAGTGCTGGAGAGGGTGAGAAACAGTAACATCACCTGTAGCAGATGAACCACATTTGTTCAGGCACAAGTTCTGCTCTGCTGACAGGAGTGGGCTGGCAGCAGCAAATAGGCACTGTCCTAGATTCCATGTGCACCACAGCCCCATGTTCACTGCACTCGTATTCTTGAACCAGGCCTGACACAAGTTTCTGCTTGATTCTCACCATGACGTACAGAAGCAAATTCCCCTTCTGGCTTCTTTACAGCCTACTTTTTTGGCTGGGGAAAAAAAATGTTTGCTATGCTTCTGTATTCTTGCTTAGGAAGTAAAAAGAATTTCACTTCTTAGCTGTGATGCTTTGAAAAACAAGAAAATTAAAGTGTTTGAGGATATATACAGACAAAGTACGAAGCTGAGTTTAAGACTAAACACTGCTCAAACTTGGATGAAAGCCACAAAGACAGTAAAGTGTACAGATTTCCAGAGCGTTATCTCATTTTCATTCTCTTGTCCACGTATCCAAATGAAAAAGAAACGTCTGTCTACACATTTCTCCACATTCTGCCCTCAAAAGCTTAGCTGCAGCTTCCGATGACACTTCCAAATTTAGCCGTGACAGTGAAGAAAGAGACTGATGGATAAAAATAAGCCCAATCCCAAACAGGGACAATACAATTGTCTGGTAGCCCTTTATTATGCAAGACAAGACAGGCTTCAGGACACGCAGATTTTGCATACAATCTGCCAAGCACAATATTCCTTTGTACTTCATGGTGAAGTAAACAGCCTCACACTGCTGTCACCCATTGTCTATCATGGACAGAAATAATGGAACAATACCAGAATGGTTTGTGGTTCTCTCTACCTAAAATGGCAACAATTCAAACAACCCAACCAACCAGCCTCTCTCTACCTGTGAGTTCTCATGTGCTTCTTTCAGGGTATCATCTCCTAAGTATGAGTATAAAAATCCAACCTGACACAAGCTCACTCCCCCTTCAGTTTTTGAGATCAGTCTCTAACTCTGCACCATCTGCCAGCCTCTCACAAAAGGCAGGAAGAGGCCACCCTAGTACAGTATTGCCTACAGCAATTTTGTTGCAACAAAACCACCCAGATCCATCGCTTCATTTTAATCTCTTACACTGGTTCATTTTTATTTCATGGATGCACAGCAGGAAGAAAGTTAACCTAGAAACTTACTGCACTGATACAGATTGAATGAAATACAGCATAAATTTCCTGCGAAGTCTGGACTCCAATGAAAAAGGCTAAGCCAAGAGCTACCAACATAACTGATAAAGAATCACTTCTGGTCTGACATCAAGCAGCAGAAGAAGTTATTGGGAGGATCAGCACTTGCAAGAGCTGCTGTGCGGCTGATTCTGCAACTGAAGCACCTCTTACAAGTACCCAGCCTGAGAGATGCAGAAAAGTAACAAACACAGTGAGCCATCAGCGTGTCACATTAGGGCAGCTCAAAATCACCTCCTTCCAATGAAAGCGCTGAAAGAGGAGATTACAACCAAATGTCATGCCATGGTGTATTTATAGTTTTCTGGCATTCCCTCTGACACTGCAAGGTCTTTGCTCTCCTCCCTCAGCAGCAGAGGCACAGACTTGTCCTGCCCAAACAAGAGAGCACTGGCAGCCCGGCTCTGACTGCCTGACTTGGTCGAGCACTCCAGCAAAAACTGCACAATCCCACAGATTACCCCTGCAGTTCGTTTCTGTAAGTCACACTAATATATTTTAAATACCAAAAGCATTTTTCATGTTCCTGTTTCCTTAGAAGTCAGTAATTTAAGTCAGCACAGAACTCTAGATTCCAACAAGGGATCTGATGTTAAATTTGATTCTTGCTGAAGTTGGATTTTTTGACCTTAAATTGCAAAGTGCAAGGTAGAAAACAGAGCAGTTCCCTAATTTCTATTATCCCTATTTCCAAAAAGGGGGAACAGTTCTCACAGGACTGTGTGAAGATTATCTAACATTTGTAAAACTTGTTCTCAAAAGTGTTTTAAGCGATTTCATTAACATCAAGTCAGCTGAACACAGGTGATCAGCAGAGACACCTGATTACTGCCTTTAGGAGATTTTTTTAAATTAAACTCTGCAGTAAAGGCATCACAGCATGACTAGTGATGAGGCATATGTGCGCTGTAAGTTACTGTATAACTAATTCGAATAGATAAAGCAATTGATTACAGAGACAATAAAAATCTGCAGGTAATACCCTGCTGTCTGGCTTTAGTGATATGAGAAAGAACCAGTTCATAAGCAGTGATTTTTTTGTAGCTGCTTCCATACACTATGGCTATACTATCTGTGGAGTATTTTTTTAATTACACAGAAACTATAAAACACAAGTAGTTGGCATAATTCCTCTGTGTTTTTTAAGTGCTATGAAATTGACTGAGTAGATCCCATCTAGCTCTGAAGCATGACTTTGTAAGTCTTTAAATTGTCTAAAAGTACTAAAGTTTAGAAACTACTCAGAACATACAATATTTAAATTGCATATGTTTTTTTCTGGTCTCAACTAATAAGGACCCATCTCTTAAACATCACTGTTTTGCACATTGACCCAAATAATGTATTTATTATATTCATATCCTCTCCTTTACACTCTCTGATATACAGCCCACTTGCCTTTAGTTGCATTATGGGGGAAGTAACAGCCCATTAAATGCAAAGTCCCACAGAGAAAAAACTGGTCCCATAAGAAAGTCACTACAAATTGTCCAACCCTAATCATCAACAATTCTTTCTCATTATCACATTACTCAGCACCATAAAGTGAGTAAGACATAAGTAAATATCTATCCTCCTCAAAAGCAAACTTCAATTCCTCGTGGGGCAATGGGCCCATGTGCTTAGGCCAGTCTGAGGGTTGCTGCAATCAGATACAAGCCAACAAGAGACTGACAGAGAAGCTACTCAAAGTGCTGCAACTAAACACCTCTGTACAAAATGAATTATTACTCCTTAATGGTGGCCCAAATTTAGTTTGCATTAAGGTCTATTTAACCTATTCTGTAAGTAACGTTTCTAGATCCTGAAGAACCAATCACTCTGCCAGACCAGTGTGTGAAAATCTGAGTGTATAAAAGATTCCAGGACAAAAAATAACTGACAAGGAATCCTTATCTTGAGCATTTTACTTTGTATTTATTTTTATTGCTTAGAATGTTTGTCTTACTCAGTAATTTTACAGTTATTTTTGCCTTTAAATATCACTAAGAAATTCTTTCTAATAAGTCCTATTGGTGTTATTCTTCCTACCGTTACACTGCTATTCAGACATTGAGTCTGGCAAACTTCACCAACTCCTTGTTTGATTTTGGTTTATCAAAGTATAAATGTGGTGAAGTTGTGGAACCTGTCCAGCTTCCCTTTTTAGTCTTTATCCTTAAGACTAATTAAACATCATCTCTTGCTGTCAAACAGCTCTTAAAGAACAAGTTCTGCACCAAAGCAAATTGTAAAATTTTTTGTGTGCACACTACTCACTTCTGCAAAAAAATGCCCTTCTGAACCCTTCTAAGCACGACCTTCCATCACTTTCACTTCAGAACAATCTTGAATTCTTTATTTTATATTTCTTATTTGTACATCACCCTTTACCAAAATTAGCTGACACACATAAAACATCAAGGTCCCCAGCACACCAACTCCCATGTATATTAATGTTCAAATCTTGCACCCTGTTAAGCCTACATGAAATGTAAAACCCTCTTCTAGGATCAAGAGGATCCTGATCAAGATCCTGTTTAATACAGGACCCTGTTCCTGATAACAGTTTCCTGCTCTTTGATATATAAATATGAAATAATCAAGTTTTTAAGGTACTTCAGTCACAAATCACCTACAATCCTCTACCACTGTCCTATTTTACAAGCAGTTTTGCCATCCCTAACTCCAAGGCTTAGGCTCAAAGCTCATACCCAACTTGATGACCTTCCATGTGTTCTTAAATCTTCTAAGATGACTGGGCTTTGGGCGGCCAAAACAACAAATCAACATCTGTGGAGGGCAATATTTGCTTCTTATTTACAGAGAATTTAACTTTGATTCATAAAACTTACGCTTTTCTTTCTCTCGGTTTCCTTTGGTCCCTGTTCAGGCTGTGACACTTCATCAGGTGGTACTGTTAAGCGTAACCTACACACGTTCATCTGTAAGAAGAACAAGTTTTAGGTGTTATAAAAATGATTTTAATAATTTGCTTTACAGAATTAACTGTACCGAGATTAAAATCTGAACTTACTATTTTCTGTTTTCTACCACACATCTGACAAAATATTATTTTTAAAGATTAGAGGGGTTTTTAGCTGGCAAAAAATAATTCAAGGGCATCCCCATAATTACATACATACCTGAAATAGCAAAAATCAATTTCAATCAACAACTTGTTCCTAGGTACTCATAAACGACATTGAGAGCTGAAATAACAGAACAATGAACATAATTTTCTACTTTCTGAGTTTTGTTTACTGATTTGGCATACTTTTATTCTTCAAAACTGATTATTTAGAAACACAGAGTGTATTTTAGAGTAAATGTTCTTCTGCTCAGCATATAGCCAAGTACTTGATCCAAGTATATCTCAGTACTGCAACCCCACGAAATGTGGAATAGGAATATTATTGATATCTGATATATACAAAGGGTTTGTAAATACTAAGCTTCAAAACACTTCAGAAAAAATTTAAGAGGTATTGTTTCCTAACTGAGTTCAGAGCAGCCATTCTCTTGCCAACAGGCAGGATACCTTTCTGTCCCCAGCTGCAGTTTGCCTTGCTTTGGGCTGAGACATCTTTGGTGTAATGGTGTTTTCCAAGCAATACATTTCATAAAACAAACTTGGTTAAAACATTCAGTCTTAGTCCTATTCATGAGGCACTTTTGTGGAAAACAACTCTAAGTCCTAAGCAGAGCATGGCAAATGATGAAATGAGAAATTTGGCTCTCCGAATTCAAAGCTGCACAATACCTTCCTGTGAAATCCCAGCTGCCTGTTGGCAAAAAAGAGAGCTCTTAAAGCTCTTCCTCAAACCCTCTGAAGTGTCTCTTTCATGATTACTGTGAGCCATCATCCCTATTCTTCCACAGCCCAGCATTTCATCTGATCTAGATCTCTCCAGTTTCTCCTGGAGTCATGCTGAATGTGTGTCTCTCTCACACCCACCTTCCCACTGCACTAGTCCCAGCTCACAGCTCGGTCATTACAACACCTCCTTTTGCCTTGAAAATGGCAATAATGTTCTGCTCACTGCACTCAGAGCACTGCAGAAAAGCCCTTCCCATACACCCCAAATGTTACCATTTTACAATTCATTTCTTCCAATTGTCTGTCATATCATTTAAGCTGCCTTGACTGCATTTTCAAGCCTCTTTACAATACAACCTCCTCAGAGACCACTATTCAGCATCACAACAAGGATCCCTATTTTCCATTTCCAAACAAAAGACCTTTTTCAACTTTTCAAATAGGCTTTAATTTTTTCTTCTTCCCAAGCAAAAGCAATTGGAAGAACTATCTGCAACTTCATTATTTTTCTTTTGGCATTTCTTTAAATCTGTTGAGAGGACAAATCAATAGCATTTAGATGACTGGTATGTTGTCTGTTGTATTTTTAAAATGTTATATACTGCTTTCCATCTTCCTCACACTTTGGTCTTTCAGGTCTGCAAGGCCAGTAAGAAACAGTGTCCTGAGACAGATAAAGTTTGTATAAAATAAGTGAGATGTGTCTGTACTATAAAGAGTAAGAAGGGGGAAAAAGTTTATAAAAAGATCAAGGTGAAATATAACCTACTCTTTAGACACATCTGTAAAGCAATGCTTTGTGCAGTGGCCTCCTCTGCTAATTTATCATCCATCCATATGCTAGCAAATCTAGAACAAGAAGCCACAAAGTGACATGAAGCCCCTGAAACTTAATACAAAAGCAGTTTATGTTTTCATATTTGCTAAAGAATACTGAAAAATGACATGCATTTAAAAATTACAAAACCTGGCACCTTGGCATTTGATACTGTTTGGCTGCTGTTTGCTCAATGAACACCAGACTCTCTCTGTATACTACAGAAGCTGGTGGTACTTCCTACTTACAGATTAGTTATCCAGATATATTAATAATAAATTCCTCATCTTTGGAACTCATTGATTCATAAGGTAACTAACATCACCTTTTCTCATCTTTTTCCCCCTGCCCTTTCCTCCCATTAGCTTATTAAGACTCTTTCCTCTTAAAAATGCCTGTTTACAACAAGAAGGGAAACAGACTGGCATTCCTCCATGTAGGCAAACAAAGACCAGAGCCATAAATAGGAAACAGAAGTGAATTTGAGCTGTGCAGGAAGTGATAGATGAGGCCAACTTTTTCTTACAGTGATTCTGAACAAAGGAAAACTGGACAAAAAGGAATGAACGGATTGCTATGATACAACATTAAAAATGTCTGAAATAGCTAGAAATAAATAACTCAAAGTTAGGAGAAATGGGGTTGTGTATGATTCTCTGAAGCAAGTAAGTTGCCTATTAATCAGTATGGGGCTAATTATAGCCAACACAGATTCACAGTGCAGTGATTGTAAATAAGTAATTATCCCTGTACCGGTACACCAGGGAGTGAACCACGACTGCCCTTCACGTCACAGGTGTTACAGGGCTACTACGAAGGGAATCACAGAAGTCCAGTACAGATGGCAGTCAAGTCACAACAACGAGGTTGGAAATATAAATTAACAGTCATTTGTTGAGAATAAAACCACCGTACAGTCAAAAGGTGGTTATCATTTAAGCTGTTTTTTCTTGCCCTTTTCACCTCGCCTTATCTATTACCCCCAAATCACTTATCCCACCCCACCCCAACTGGCAATCATAAGGATTCCAGCCCTGAAGTTGTGCCCAGCACAGCCTGTACAGCAGTGGCAAAGTACCACCCAGCTCCTTGCTAGCATGAACTTACACAGGCTGCACTCTGCCATTGTTTACAACAATAGGACTTCCTCAGCATCGCCGGGAAACAGCAGCAAATGTACAAAGTAGCCATGCAGTCCTGCTCTTCCTAGGCCCTGCATGATGCATTCTGCCCAAGGACAGACACATCTGCTAAAATCCAGAAACACTACAGAGATTGGAAAGGAAAAACAACAGGCACTGCTTTTTCCTCTGACCCCCAGAAGCCGTTCTGAACACTGTACATGCACTGTTCTTGCTCTGCAGTGCTTCCTAAAGGAACAACACACTGTGCCATTTGTCGGCACATTAACTTGACCAAATCAATGAGCAGGCTCACACGGAAATCACAGCAAGCCCTCCCTCCACAGCCAACCCTGCTCTAGAGATGCCTTAAAATGGAAATAAAATCCTAACAGGAAGAGCCTCCACTCAGTGCCAAACAGGGGCAGGATAATGTGCAACTGAGGATGAAAAGGGAACTTCTAGAAACAAACTGGGTGATGCAGAGAGAAAATGGGGAGAAGAATGAGAACTACTCTAACAGGGAAAGAGCTATGATTCCATTTCCTTCATCTGCTTACTGCCACTAAGAATAAGTGAGTAAAAATGGGGACAGACATGCTTTCCACCTTACCTTTATGTCATTGACATTATATCTTTGTGAGCATAACTTTTAGAAAGAAATACTAGGTAGAAGAAGAACCAGGTGTCTTTCTAACAATCCACAAGACTTTCAGATTTTTGTTTAATTTGCACATCTGTAGCTTTGGCAAGTCAAAATTATAAATAATCTTAATTGTGCCAACATTTTATATTCACTCCTGGCTTTTTGACACCAACAACCCATGAGTGGCATTTCCAAAGTTCATCTGACATCATTTGTGAAACAAAGACACAGACAGGAAAACGAAGACTGACAGGTTCACCCCAACACAACACCAGACAGCAGAAGTTTCCTGAGTGCAATGAAAAGTAACAGGTGAAAACATGCTTTTTTATCAAATTTCTAAGAGGCTAGTGGGACAGCATAGAAGAGAGCTACTGCAATATGGCAGTTAAGAAAAAAACCCCTAATCTAGCTTAGTTTAAAATGTTGAGAATTCATGGCCCAGACCCACAGTCCACATTTATGTTTACCATCCTACTCAAAACACTAGGGTGCAACTTAAAACAAATACAGATGACAGATTCAGTTTGAGTAATGTTCTTCAGCCTCTTCTTCCCCTTTTCCAAAAAACAAAGCACCCAGAAAGGCATTAATGATAGTTAACTAGGGGTGGAAATAATTACAGATTATTTCATTAAAATTAATTGTTAAATTAGTGAGTAATGCTGTTATAGAGTAACCAAAGTTACTAGCACAGCAACAGAGAAACACAGGCTGTCCTACTGGCAACCAGTCTTCAAGAATTTTACAGGAGCCCCACAGGAAAAAGATGTAGTTCATTATTGATCTAGCTTCAAGCCAGCTCTGGAGTTCAACACCACCAGAATTTAATATTGTTGATACTGATAAAAGAAATGGGGATAACACGTTTGTCGAGCAGCTATCTACTACCCTATCAGCTCGATGGCCAAAAATCACTCCATTTGCCTAAGGTCCAGTGTTAGCCTTAGACTTTTGAAGGTGAAAGTAGAAAAACAGTGCATGTTTAATTTCAGTCCTAAAAGCAAAGAAGAAAGTACTTTCTTTGGTCATTTATCTGTTGATTAGCCTGCTCCATTTATGAAATCTCTGCCATGAGATTCCATACACAATTAAAGGCTGCTTTTCCTGTGATCACAGACACACAGGCATGTGACACACATCTTTCATTTATTCAGCAGTTATTCTAACTGTCTTTCTCCCCTCTTCTGACAACTCATGATAAGGGAGTCACATTTCACTAAAAAAAGGGGACAACAACTTCCCAGTGGGCTGTAGCTGCAAATTAAATTTTTACCAGTTTCCTTAAAAGAATGTATCAAATGCAGTTTATCATTCCCAGAAAATCTATCAAGGGGATGAAAATAAGAAGCTTATCACCAGAACATAAGTTCCCTTACTGTAACTTCTTTAAGAAATACTAAAACAGGGGAAATCAATGGGAACACAGAACACATATAGGGAACATAACTATGATTTTCAAGTCATCTTAATTTTTTCACATACATGAGTAATTTCATGTTTTATGAAGACCATTCTGACCTTCTTGCTATCATGTAAAACAAGAGCAACACAACATTCTTTATTTTTTCTATTATGAACTTGTATTTTTGAAGTGTCAAAACAAGAACTGCTTAATTCAGGAAACACCATGATCACATGGATGTATTTTTGGTTGGGATAAGATTATCACTTATTTCGATTTTTTTTTTCACATGTGGAGTCAGCATTCACAATGATAGCAGTGTAGTTACAGCAGCAAGAAAAGGGCTATTTAAAGCTGGGCGGCTGTAGAGACATTCCTGTCATATCTGCCTGAGTTTTAACAACTTTTTTGAAGCCAAACAGATTAATACATGGTTATTATATATCGCATTTATGATTTTTTTAAATTAGCAAATTATACAGCTGTATTTGAGGAACCGATTATACAATTAAATTACTATTGCCATCTAAATCGTTACCGTGAGCTTTCTCACGATAGGCAAGTTCTATAGGATAGACGAGTTCTCAATTGTAAATATGCAGACGCATTTCAAGGATGCAGGGAAGTCTCCAACACAAGTACACCTTCCTCGCAGGTTTACAGAACACGCCAGGGTCTAGGACTACAAAAGCCTTGCAGGACTCTCCAAAAACTCTTCCTTTTCCCACACCTACAACGAACGCACAAAAAGATGCTCTCGCACACCACAAGCTTCGCCCGAAAACACCGAAAATAAGGAAAGGAGGGGGAAGAGAGAAAGAGAAAGAAAAAGGCGCTCTGCAGGTAACTACACGAGGGGGGATGTCAAAGCTCCGCTTCGCTCCGCCACCCCGCCCGCGGGACCTCCCCGCCGCCCCCCCGCGCTGCCCCGCGCACCTTCCGCCGGGAGCGGCCGCCGTCGCNCGGGGGCGGGCCGGGACTGCGCGGGGCTCCGCTTCCCCCTCCGCCCCGCCGAACTCGCGGCCCCGCCTGTAAGCAGAGAGTGCAAGTGCCCGACTGCAGGCGGGGAGTGACACTGGGCAAAGTCGCAGTGGGACGCTGAGGTGCCAGTGCAGGGTGGCAGTGCCTCCGCTCACGGGACTGTTGGGTGTCGGGGGGCAGCCTGGGGACAGAGGCTTCGAGGGGAGACCCAGACGGGTCCATCTGTCGCACAGCCACCGCCCGGCACTGGAAAACGGGGGTCAGGGCTCGCGGGAGCCACCGGCAGCCACTCAGTCCCGTTCTCCGACACTCACCTCTGAGCACTGTAAGCAGAGAGTGCTACGTGAAAGGGGGACACAACTGTCCTCCCCTTCTTCCCACAGCAATTCGTGAGCCACGCAGGTCTGTCAGTGGTTATCCGTGATCAAGGAATCGGTCCCAGGCTCATCAGAAAGCACCCAGACCCCAGCCGGCCTCGGGGTTGCCAGGCACAAAGCCGGTGCAGCTCAGTGCATGAATGACAGCAGCCTCAGTGCCAAAGGTCCAGCAAGGTGAGTGTGGGCTGCCCGAGCCGGCTGGCCCCGAGCCAGATTGCAGGTGTGGACTTCAGCATTTCAGATGC
This sequence comes from Pomatostomus ruficeps, assembly GCA_013400735.1. Classification (NCBI taxonomy): domain Eukaryota; kingdom Metazoa; phylum Chordata; class Aves; order Passeriformes; family Timaliidae; genus Pomatostomus; species Pomatostomus ruficeps. The sequence goes on from VYZT01049522.1 coordinate 89,250, forward strand.
TCAGCTCTTCCGGATCTGGGATGAGGGAATGCCATAACCCTACACCGCCCTACACGGCCTAGGCACACATCTTCATCTGCAGCCTTAGGCATCTGTCATGAGCACTACATTCCTCAGTAATCATGGGAGTTAGAAGCGAAGGAGATGCTTTTGTTTGAAAGAAATGGCAGAACAAATACCTTAAACAGCATTTTTCAAATAATTTATCTCCTGTATCCTTGTAGTTAAACTAAGACCACGAGAAGACAGAGTTAAAGCTATGCAATGCCCTTACCCGTTAAGATGTTAACGACCAGAGTGTTGAAGAGAGGAAATCTTCATTGGAAAAATGGAAACTGCACTGAACTATGGGTGCCTCACCCTCTCTGTGTACAAGCCTCTGTTCCCTTCTGCCTCTCAGCTCTCTGTCCCCAGGGCAGGATATTGAGCTACCAATACGACAAGGATCTGAGGAAGAGAGGAAGAAATCATTGCCCATCCCAGAGGAATGAATGAGGGGTCTGCATTTAGTATCCAGCATCTTTTTTGTTGTTTTCCCAGTTACTACTCTCTTCTCCTCCCGGGGAAGGTAATATAGCCCAAGGCAAACGAATTAGAACATCCACTTGTATTTGGGTTTCTCCCAAGGCAAGATTGGCCGTCTGTTACACGATTCTTTTTGTGGCAAGGTGTCTGGTTCCTACAAACAATTGTATTTCCATATGAATTACGCCCTGTCTTAAGTCCTGGTTGTAATGCTGCTTTTGTGGGTTTGCAGGTGGATAATAGGTGTATCATCATCAACAGGAACAAGTTTCTTCACAAGTATGTTGTCTACCCACGGGGCTATCCCTTAGCACTTGTTCCTGGTCATTCTGGTGAGCAGAAATGTCTGTTTAAATTCTGGCATGCAGGCAGCTGGTGACCTTCGTGGTTTCAGCTGAGAAGTAGTTCACAGGCCTGTGAGATTGCCCTGGTTAGTTACAAGTTGTGCCTTCTGGACTTTATTTCCCTCCGAAAAGAGGTGTGTATGTGGGGCTGCCCAGTCACTGCAAGGCACAAACACAACTGCTTTTCTAAGAACAGGCACAGAGACTAAACTTGTACTACACTATGGAAAAGGACCTCCCTTCCTATATGATAGAGTATGGCACAATAATCATTGGCGTGAGAAAGTAATGCAAAATAATCAGATCTCTGGGAAAATTTGCAAGGTCTGCATCAACTTTAGATAATACACAGACAATAAAAATAGGGTTTTCTCAGTTATGTCTATCTTAGTAGCAGCCCTTGATCACAAGGTGGACACAGAACATGCAATATATGGAGGAGGAAGAAGGTCTGCCCTCCTAGAACAGCAGGAATGGGTAGCCTGGTCTTACTGTAACAAATTGCCTAACTGTAGGCATGGTAAAAGGCTGCTTTATTATTTTTTTCATCAAAATCTCCTGTCCATCTTTAGGCTAACTGCTGACACAGTCCAGAAGAAAAAGAAAAGTTCCTGTAACACATGATCAACTGGAATATTAATCTTGTGAGATTTGGGAATAATTGCAGTTACAAATTGTACAAGAACTCACACCCGTGGTCATTAAGGTTATAAAGTCCCATTTGTATTGCTACAAAAATGAGGTTATAATTAACTTCTAATAGCCTTCACTTTCCAGGGGGATTAAGATCTATTCTGCCTTCATCATCCCTAAGGCATGAAACCCATTTACAGCAGAGATTATCAAATGGACAGATACATGTAAAATATTTCAGAACCAGACTTAGTAAGAACTGGAGACTTGATCAACTATGTTTCCTCAAAGCTGTTTCTTTCTTCTGCCAGCTCTCACTGTTGTACTCTACAAATACACACTTAGCTCAGCACCATGTAACTATCAGGCTCTCTTTTTTGGGTATTACAGCTCATGTGAAAATTTTAGCCTGCTAATGGTCATAAAACAGCCTGACATCTGAAACTGAGCCCCCAATGTCAGTTGCCATAGGTGCTCTTACATGCAGTATACAAACCAATATATAATATTATGCAGTTTTTCTCTTAAGTAGCATTTTGTCTTTCACTGGCAAATACATCTTTGTTGCATTTGCAGCTACTGTTACTCTTTTGGTACAGCTACCTGAATGTCCAGCTTGGTTTAGCTACAAGCACCAAATTTCTTCTCAGGCCTATTGATAAAACTGTTTGCTCTCACTTAACACTCTTGGTACATGGCTAATACAAGATTACTGCAAAAACTCAGAGCCCTTCCTGCTGATCTTTCACACACAAATCTATAATTAGGAATTCCCACACCAGGAGTTTGAAATGAAGAATGCACATTTTATTTGTGCATGTGTATGTATTTTATGTAATTATTTCAGTTATGGTTGAATTGAATAAAAATGAAATTCCTGGAGTTACCTGCAATAACACCTTGCTTCCGTCTTTACTGATAATGTAGAGTCATAGACTGCAATTGCAGAAAATGTTTAATATCTTCTGCTTTTAATTGTTGTCCTACTTTCTTCTTAAAGTCCATGTTCCTGTTGAGTTTTCAAAGTACTTTTTAACTATATAGCAACAAAGTAAAAAAATGCTAGATAGCTCAGTAAATAATACAATGCCACGTGCACAGTAATTTCCCCTGAAACAGACAGAAAGGACAAAAGGGAATGGGTTAATCAGGAAAAGCTGTGTCTGGGCATGACCACAGAGCAAGTCCATTGAAACCAATCAGGTAATGACAATAGTGACAGGATTCTGCCATGTACCTTTATGCATCCATGTCAATGCATGTCACACAGTTTGTACCCCAAGCAGGGGGAAAAATTAGAATTAAACCTGGTAGATGTGCTCTGTAGAGCCAGCCTGTCAAAAGCAGTTTATAGAGAAACAAAAATTACTACTACTAAGATTTTAAAGAAGGCTGCAAAGCCCTAAAAGGGTGTGTTTTTCAATAAAAAAGGTATTTTAACCTTTATTTGGGAAGGCTTTTCATTAAGTATGTCTATAAATCATAATTTTACACTTCTATAGTCATGGCTTTTATTTTATTAAATTAAAAAAACCCTGGAATTTAAAATCAACTGAGAAATATGAAATGTATTGAGACAAATACAGGACAGTTTATCATATGTGTCTGTATCTGAATGGAAAGATAGCCCTCTTTCAGTCACAAATTCTTAGGGATTTAGACAGCATCACTTCAGATGTTGCTGAAGCATATAGGGCATCAATACATTTCTGATTCAGCAGAAAAAGTACCACCCCTGATTCATCTTCACCGTTTCCTTTTCCATGTAGGTCTCCCATTCAGTTCACAACTGGGTCACAGCCCACGGCAATGTGGCTCGAGCTACACGGGAAATGCTGGAAGCCTGTCACTCATTCTCCAGCAGTAGGTTTGGTTGAGTCAGTCCATGCAAGCAGGACAGTTCAGCATAGATGTCATATAAAAATAATGCAGCACGGGAGCAGCAGCATTGTTCACACAGGGGTGTGCCTTGGCCAGGTCACGCAATGGAACTGGTTAAGGTAGGTAGAAAAGAGGCACACCCCACCATTAGCACCACTGTTATATTGTCAGATAGCTGCATTTAAAATCATATTCCACTCCCTGGAGATAATAGCAAATTATAATCTCTTCTGATTCCAGCATTGTCATTGTGGCAGGAAATAAGGAAATTTTAGAGGCAGAAATAAACTGTGGCGTGCAAGTTCTTCTGTAAGTGTAAGAAATGTACAGATTTCAGGGAGTGGGAGCATTAAGGACAGGAAATCACTACACATATTTGACTGACTTCTTTTAGTTTACGAAGTGGAAGATGAGACATTTCATCTATTTCTCCACAGCAAAGGAAACACAGAAGAGTAAGAAGGGCAGAGGATGATGGAAAGTTTTTCAAAACAACAAATAAACCAGGCATTTGTCTAGAACTTCTGAACAGATGCTACAGAAGGTCTCTGCTATTTGGCTTTTCCCCTGTTTCAGATGTGGTTTAAGAGGTCTGTGTCCTCTCGTCTCAGAATGATGTACATGGGAATTTAGCAGATCTTAAGGGACTCTGACAGCCATTGCCTGTTCACACACACAGCAGGAACAGTTTTTTAGTCTAAGTGAAAGATCTTCTATTTGTTCTATTATTTATTTCCTTTCTACATACTAAAAAGAAGTTTATTAGAAGTCATATAAAAAGAAAATAAGGTGGAAGAGGAGGAAGGGGAGGTATTTTAACCACAAAATATCAGGTCATACTGACTAATGAAATCAGGGGACCTTCATCAGGAAACTTTGGTCTCTCCAGCTCCAAACACATTCTAGCAGACGTATCTGTATCTACAGTATAATTAAATTTTCTTATCCTGTCACCAAGAACTGTCTGATTTCCTCTGTGCCTAAGTCAACATAATAACAGAAAAACGTAAAGTCATAGTCGAAACAGAAGCTAACATTGCGTCTAACTGGAGTAAAGTTATTAGGAGGGAATGTAGGAAGAACTAAATAGTTAAGGTACTTACTAGCAGCTGAGCCACAATGACTAAATATTACTAAGGGGACTGCCCCTCTAACGTTGGTCCTAGGAAGGAAATGGATTTACACACCCAACCACTTATACATTTGGTCACACACTGTATCTGTGAATCTGGATGGCCACTCCCCAGATTTCCCGTGTGTCATCCTTCAGGATGCTGCAGCCCAGAAGAAGACAAATACTTCTGTCATTAGCATTAACTTGAAAATTGCTTTTCCCTGAACAATTATCTGCTAGTCTTTCTTTTCTCATAACCTCACCATGCTTAGGCATTTTGGTGCACTTCTGGCCTACCCAGGTTACTTCTTTGAGAAGTTTATTTTAGGATAATAAAGCACCATTCCCACCTCTGGAAATCTCTGAGAGGAGTTACTGAAGGACTGAAAAGCTACTGGAATGGCTGGACTGACTAACACATGGAATTCCTCCTTGAGTTGGCCTAACAGGGCCCATTCTCCTATATTTCTTGTTGGGGCAGAATTGTATCACCTTGCAGGGGTAAATAGAAATGGCACATCAAGAGATGTGTTCAAATTCTTCTCTGTTGCAGCTTCGCATGGAAAGCAAACAGCATAGGGCTGCTGTATTTACTTCAAAACGCAGCTCCTGCAAGGGGTATGCTTTTCTCATTAGCTTTGTCTAAGAAGAACTCACAAAGCTTTTAAAATTCACACATACACAGTCACATGCATGACAGTTCTTCAGATGTAAGCAGAGAAAATAGATACAGGAGGGGTATGGATAGCAATGAGTGCTTAGAACAGAGCTGTCTGAAACACCAATTCTCCCTGGTGCAGAACAAGAACAGGAAGACACCAAAAATCACAAAAAGACAATGGCCCTACTTGTGCTCTCATTTTTTACTAGCATCTGTCTGATAATAACTGAGAAGTAAATGGAGATGCTCTGGATATGAATGTGGGTTAATAAAGTAGCACAAAGGAAGTATCTTATTGCTTTTTATAATTAACCTGGAGATCCATTGCTGCTGCAGGTCACAGAGTGAAGAAGCAGTGAAGGAAGAGGTTGATACACACGCAGTTGTGGGTGGGTTGACAGGCTCAGGTTTGGGTCAGGCAGAATGGTGAGCTCCCTGGCATGAAATCAGCCTGAGTTATCAGCCAGATTTACCTCATGGCTAACGACAACCTGAGAGAGACTGACAGTAGTCTCTGACACAACTGGCATGGGGGGAAGGAAAGGAGGGGATTTGTCTTCCTGTGGGGGCCTGGGAATTGGCCAGTGTGAAAACAGGATGTTAGACCATCACTCTGCCCCTGGAAATTTCTATATTCCTACCTTTTAGAGAAACGTTTACCCAATGATTAATATAGTAACACAAGCCATCCCTCTAAAATCAATAGTCAAATTCACAGTAATTTCTATGTCTGTAGAACAGAGGCTACAATATATTAATAACATGCACTGGATACATTGAAAACACCTGATAGTTGTTCATTTTCTACTTGTTTTTAGTAAACCACTTGGAGGAGTAACAAACCCTTTCAAAATCATAATCCACTGTCCTATGACACATAGTGTACTTTTGCTAAAGGATTAGAATGAAAAGTACACCAATATACTCAGACAGAATATAGCAGACAGGCTAGCAAGCTCTTAATGAGGCTTTTTGGTACATTTCCCACTTCTCATATGACTGGAGTTACAGAGTCTCTATGAATTTGGGTGCTTTCCTCTGTTAATACACACATTTAGTGTTTTGATGGATTAACAAGAGAAGAGAACATACTTAGACAAAAAGATCCTATAGAATTTAACATAGGACAAAAAATGTTAAAGTGCCCTCCATAATTATAATTATATTCCTGCTGAACACTTCTGTTCCTGTTGAAGTAGATTTCTCAATAGAATATTGTTTTCCTTTCCTTGGCTTATGCAAAGGACAATGCCCAATGTGGGCGTAAATTGCAAAGGAAGATGAGTATAACTAGAACACTTTCTGCATCCTACCCAGACAGACAAATCTTCCTGTTTAATAGGATGCCTCTTCTGCATAACTCTGCTGTAACCATAAGCAGGATCTCATCATCATTTGGAATCCTTTTAGTTTAAAGGTGATTTTCTGACAAGTGGAAGCATCTAGAAAAACAATGACTTGAAACATATTTGGCTGAAGTTTTGACCCTGATGGGAACCTGACTTAAACTTCCACATCTTTAGGCTGGATGTTTGCAGTACAGGAAAGGCACACAAGCACACATACAGATGGTATGGTTAGATTGATCTTTGCCTGGCATAACTCCAGCCAACACATTTTCATGAATAATGGGTGTTCTTACCAGCTGTGAATGTCTGGTTTTTGATAAATTATCACCATCAATACCAGCATGTCTAATCATGCTGTATAAAAAAAAGCACCAATTTCGATTCTCCTTGCTCTATTCTGGAGATTGTCACCTTGTTACAGTGTCACTGAACAGACAAGACTAGATACTCTAAGCTTTTTCTGTCCTTCATAAATTAATTCCTTCAGACTCAGAACTACTCCATTTTCTGTCCTTTTACAATGTCATGCTATAGTATCTGAGTACTTACAGCAGCAGCATTTTTATAGGAAGGCACCATCCTCCTCACATCAATCACTTTGTGCATTTTGAATGTTACTTTGACTGTGGTTCTACACTGAAACGGATTTTTTGGAGCAGCATGTCACTTTCTGTATAGACTACTTCTTGAAGAGAAACCTGGCTGTTCTGTCTTGTATTTCAATGGAGAATTGATACCCATGGAGGAGGCACCGAAGATGCACCGAACCACCGGATGCACCGGAGCCGCCCCTCTCTGCTGCCCCCTGCGGGCTGCGCTCCCCGCGACTTCTCCGAGGCATCTCGGCCTCCATTGCAGTTCTCACGTTTAAGATTTCCAAACATTTTCCGTCGAAAATAGTAGTTTTTCTCAAGAGCCAAAAATGCCAAGCTCTGCTAAGCATAGAATAGTTTCAGAGGAGCAGCAAAGTCAATTGGGTGTCGATGTCCCATTTGCCCTCTATATTACTTCTAATTCGTAAAAATGATAAAGGTGATAAGAAAAATTGCACTGACAAGATAAAGTGCCAGTCAAAGTTAAAACGTGTTGCTTGTGTCTGACTCCCTGCACTCAGTTCATCCTCAGAGCATCCTCCCAGGGCTCACAGCTGGCAGCTGGGGACACTCATGACTGTGGTCAGAGGCACGGTTCCTCTGTGCCTGGTTGCTATTTTTACATACTTTAGAAGAAAAGCTAAAATGACAAGACTTTACAGAAGTTTGTGGAATCAAAGCTCAACTACCCGATATCTAGTGCTCTAGGCTTGGCAGGCATAGGAGGAACAGGACTATTTAATCCCTCATTGTGGACACCCATTCAATGCAGCAGTTACCCTGTGCACTGGTGCTAAGCTTGACACCCCACAGACCTGAGCCAACTGCACCACCCACTGAGCCCCCCCAGTATCCAGTTCCCTTTCTCCACCTGCACTGCCCTTCAGCTGCAACTGCTAATGTCATTTAATGGCATATTGACATCCACGGTGCTGCATCCACACAGCCTCCTGAGGCTTGGGTGATCCCGCTTTGAGTCATAAGCACCTGCATTCCCCGGAAAAGCACTGTGAGGCTTTACAGTAAGAGCCACCAGGTGAATACAAACACTGACCAAGAGGCGAGGTAAGCAGATATTGCACAAGTACAAAAAGCTCCTTATTTTGCTCCAGTAAAGCTGAAAGACAGGTGTTTAATGTCATGGCCACAGTGCACCGTGACATTTCCTGCACTACCATGCTGGCAATGTCACCACAGAAGACCCCAGACACTGCCTGCCTCTCGCTGCACTTGTGCACACACGGTAAGCAAAAACTGAAGTAAAATGAAATCCCAGGCATATAGCACAGATTTCACCCACAAGAAACAGAACACCCAGCAGACATCTGGAGAGTACAACCAGGAGAAGTGGGTTGGGTTTTTTCCCGTTGTTTTTTTTCTTTCCTGTCTTCTGACCAAAATACCCCAAAACTCTAAACTTGCCAAAAAAAGCGCAGATGTCCCAACAGCCACCTATCAAACAGCCACATCTGTCAGCACCTGCACTTGCTGTGAATAAGCTAATGTTAACTCTGTTCCCCAGCCATCTGGTGGTCAGGTCTCTTCACTTACTCTCTGGCTTGATGCGTCCAAACCATGCAAGACCACAAGAGTCTGCACTTGTCACTGATGAAGGAAGAACCACAACTGGAAAAGGGAAGAGAGACTATCAGCCAGGTACTGTGTGACAAAGCACACACACCACACCACAGCACAGACTGGGAGTCCTGAGACACTTACCTGCACCTTTATAGGGCTGCTATGTTGTAGGCAGCACGCCCCACAGTTCTCTAAATGGAACCTGTTTCATTTAAAAAACTGAATTCCCAAGTTTGTGAGCATTTTGAGTTGGTTTGTTATATCTACACAGACCATAGTTTTCCATTATGATGCAGTAAGGCTTAAGAAGTTCACAGCTGGGAGGGACATTTTGATTAAATTATGAATTTGATCTTATCTCTAAAATAGCTGGACTCTATATACAATATGTACTGAAATAGCAAGGCACAGTGGGCTGTGTTAAAAGTACACATACCCTAATTCAGGAAGCTTCCTGTCTTTGGTTGGCTGATTTACAGCTTTTACATAGTTTTATTGGACTGACTTTTCTTTTTTTCCTTTCCACTTTTCATAGCCATTCCACCTGTTACACAATAAACCACTTTCTTGTTTGAAGAAAACCAGATTTGAAACTCCTCATAAAGCAAGGAAATCTATACTTAAGGCAGTTGTTCTGCAGAAAACACACCCCACAGAGCCTGCTGGTTGCTGCCAAGCCAGCACAAGATCTTCAATGTCAGATGTGTGCCAGGATCCTCAAGAATGAAGGTCAAAATCAAATTAATCAGAACTGGATCCTGAGTTGAATCTTTCCTGCTGTCTGGATTTTTCCTTACTTCCCATTATGCCATTTGGGAGGGCCCATCCTAGCCAACCTGCATGCAACCAAGATAAAAGGAGTACTCGAAACTAGTGGAAATAGCTTTGTAACCTATGACATGAAGCATTGCTCAGAAAGCCCATTCTGCTGAGGAAGCAGAAGTACACAGAAGGCAAAGCAAAACTCAGGTTACCTGTAATGAGTTCCTCCTCTGCACTCACAAAGAAGTGTTCCTACAGTTTTCCTACTGCCAAATTGGAGAGCTTAAACTTGCATCATCCACCTGTGCTCTGAATTGAAGTAAATGTTTTTATTGCCTGTTCTTCTGCTAATGGCATGAAGTTTCAGAATCTAAATAAAGCAGTAAATTGTTATTAGAGGCAGAGAAAAGATCAAATGTTCCAGCTTACATAAAACAGTCTCTGCTGACCTCACGCAGAGGTTCTCTGGTACTAACCATTAAAGGGCTGTCATGCTGCTGCTGAGGTAGGTGAGGCAAACTGACTGCTGCACTTGGCCTTGTCTGTTGAACTCCACTCCCCTTCTTCTTAAGTCTTTCCTCCCTTACATGTTAAAAGAAAAACCTGTAATACAAAAACCCCTTTCTATTAACTTCTATACCTTTTTCTCAATAGCCCAGTGCTCATGAGTAAATTCTGAGATGACAATTTATCTCAGTAACATAGTAGGGTCAAAGGGGTTAAACATGTGACCTAGTCAAAACCTTATGCAAAAAAAGAAGAAATTAAATGTGTTAGAAACCCTGGCAATTTCTAAAGAATGTTGCTCTTTCAGCAAAGTCTTTGAACATTTTGCAATGTTACTTAATAAGTGCAGTTGGTAGAAATTAAGCAGCTGAAATGTGTAGTTCCACTCACAGGACAGGAAGCTCCAGTAAGCTAAAAGAATCAACATTTAATTACTAAAATATGCTGTGTGATCCAGAAAAGGCTTAAAAGCTGAAGCTATTGCACTGTGTAGCTCACTCAGCAAAGCACACAGCTGGTCTGTAAAAAACGAGGAAAACACATGGCTTCTGGAATAGTTTAGAAAATCATTTATAAATCAGAACAGATTATTCAATCAGGAAAAGGGAAGAATTAAATTGAGAATAAAGAGGATAAATCAGAGGAATACACAGATTAATCAACAAGTTACAGTCTCATCACCAAGAGCTGTGGGGGTAAAACGTGCCTGGTGATTGAACAGTAAAAAGCACAGTGATGAATTAAAGTATTTGCATAGTACAGGAGTTTCTTTAAATAAAGTGCAGTACAAAGAAACAGGTACAAGGGACAGCAAGAAGATGACAGCTTTTTTTTTTCTTCAGGCACTAACAAGAGATATGATGTCTGAAAGATCTTAATGCTTTTATGAAAAGGGATGCCTTCCAAACTCAAGGGCATTAAAATGCATTTTTGTGAGGAATATCTTTAATTTCATTACTTAGTGAGTGAGGAGTCTATGGAGGACAGGAGGATTTTCTTCACTCATTTAATATTTACATATTTTGCACTGTACAGAAGATGCCATGTAAAGATCTTGGAGCACTTAGCAAATATTGGTGATTTAAAACTAAAAAACTCTTGTAGAAGAGTCTTGTCTTCTCCTATCTATACAGACTTAGAAAACCAAGGCCATTAATTCCAGCAAGGACAAAAAGCTCATGGTTCACCACAGATTACTTACAGAGACAAGCATCCACTTGTTATCAGGTTAGGCTTATAGAAAACATGATTTAGCTTGGGTCTGTTTGTTTAAGAGATATTGTAGTACCATGGAAGAAAAATCAAGGTCTCTACAGCTCACAATTCAAGCCATGTCTCTGTAATACATTAGAAACTCTGATGTTTATACAAACTTCTGCAGATTGGAAGTCTTGTAACCATGTTTCTTCATATACACCCCCCTCTTGCTTCCTTTTATGGGTCAAGAGCTTCTTCTGAAATTCATTTAAAAATAATTACATGAAAATATCAGGAAAATTTTTCTAAACTAAGCTTTGACTTAAGATGAGTATTGATCAAAGCAAACAGGAGATGGAGTGAACAAATAAAGTGACCTTAAAATATTACAAATTTTGTTTGTGGCAATCAAGACAATTTTACCATCACCGTAGCTAGCATGTATCGAGAAACAGAGGCACCAACTGCTTGGTGGATGAGCTGAAATATCCTTTTCAATGTCTTAGGACTTTTAGTCGTATTATTTGAGAACTCTAAGGAGAAAATGCCATTGGCAAGTCTAAATGAACAAGCTGAAGATGAGTTCTTTTTCTGAAAACACAGGTGGGGAGGGAGGTTTAATGAGAAGGATTGCTGCCAGTAGGAATAAGCAACAATATTGTCTTCCTCCCTCTAGGATCAACTGAGGAGTCTTCTAGATGTTACATCTGCCTCAAAAGTTACAAAGAAAGTACCTATCCAAAGAGAAGAAAATGCAGACATTTGTTTACAGCTTCGGTATTTCCCATATAATTATCTTCTTGTTATGTTTTGAACACATGTATCTTCTACATGAAATTCAATTGTCACATCAAGCTATATGCACAAAGTAGAACTGAGAGCACTGACTGTTTATTTTAAGTGAATTTTTCTCTTACAGTTTAGTGTAACTGGAGGTAGATGCAATATTACGTGATTTTTTCCAGTGTTTTGAAATAAGTCATCTATGAACATTATATGATCGAGTACTGGGGATTGGAATCAGTTGCTTGAAGTTAAGTCTACATGAACACGCAAACAAAACAACAAATAAATCTCAGCCGTTTCTATGATGATAGTCAGTACAGTGTAGCACAGGTCTTCTTGGACAATAGGCTCTTTCTGTGGTGTCAAAATAGTAATGCTAATACTGCAAAAAATTCCACGTGTGTGCTACTGGAAAAGATACAAGATTCAGAGACAAAGAATTACAACTATGCTGTTCCTCTTATTTCCCATATAACTCAAATGATCGAAACCAAGTTGAAGGGAATTACATGGCAAAGAGTCTGAAATCTGCTATGCAGGAATGTATTTCTGACCTCGCAGGCAGGAGTTTCATTTCATGTAACTGTATGAAAATGGATTCTGCCGTTGTCAGGACTTTTGCCTTAATCACATCTGTCAGCCTCATTTTCAGAGCTGGTAAATTTGTTCTCCATAGCAGATTCCTTTGTGGGAATAATGGAAGCTCCCAGCAACTCTATTTTGAAGTATTTTTTACAATTACATGATTACTTGATCAAATCAATGAAGAAGTGCTCAAAAACCTGTAACTGGGGACAAATAATGATAAATAGACAGGACCTAACTATGGTTTATTAACAAAATTTTGTAGCAATGCCCTTTCCTTAGAATTCTCGATTTGCAAAGGAGCAAAACCAGTCTGGTGTAATATAAATGACAAAAAATATTTTTAGCAACAAAATAGAAAATGTTTTTAAAATAAAGTCTTCAATGCTCTTTCTTTTAAATTTCCCACAGAGTTTGTTGAATAGATGGATAAGTCAAAATACAGACACTTCTTGTTGTGGTTTTAGTAGAAGGGAGGGGGCCATAAAGATGGCTCCTGTGAGAAGTTTCTGGAGTTCTTCACCATTTCCAGCAGAGCCAATCTCTGATGGCTCTGAAGATGATGGACATGTCACTGGCCATGTTTGGGCCAATTAGAAAGGTTGGTTACGCCTCTGTGATGACATATTTAAGGAAAAAAAATCAAAACAAAATGCACACACACACGCAGCTGCTTTTAGTTAGAGAAGGAGGAGGATGTGAGAACATGTGAGGGAAAACAACATGGAGGCACCAAGGTCAGTGAAGAAGGAGGGAGAGGAGGTGCCCCAGGCTCTGGAGCTGAGATTCCTCTGCAGGCCGTGGTGAGCCCATGGTGAGGCGGGGTGTCCCCCCTGCAGTCCATGGGG